>CM028753.1:12837795-12963766 GCA_016801395.1 Leptodermis oblonga
TTTGTACTTTAGTCTATAATCAAGCTATACTTGCACTTTGGAAAGTAATTAAGTAGGATACTTTGGAATGAAACACTATTTTAGTAACGACACTTATACTTTGGAATTTAAGAGGGATACCTTTTAATTAAACATACACTTTTGAAAATTTTTAGTTTATAAAGTAATATTTGTAATTTGAACGTAAAAGTGATACTTTTGAAATAAAAAAACTTATTGTTAAAGTAACATTTATACTTTTGAAAGTAATAGTGATGCTTTATGAGAATTAAACTTATCTTTTGAAATGAAACTTGATTGTTGAAATTAACACTTACTTTTGAATGTAAAGATGATACTTTTTTTAAAAAATTAAGTTAAAAAAATAAAAGGGAAAAAGGGAAAATAAAGTTTATACACATGGTGTGTGAGCTCCGCATTACATGGTGCATGAAAGTACGTGTGCCAATTCTAAAATATACACTTTTATGAATTACATGTAAAATAATTAATAATCACAATTTTCTTTCTTCCCTTATATATGCTTGTGTAATTATTGTGAACAACATATCTAGCGAAGAAACAATTTCCCAATTGCTGCCATCTCCCCTCCCTTCTCTCTCCAAATCTTAACCATTCATCATCTTTTTTCCTCATCCTCCTTCATAGAGAATAGGAGAAATAGTTTCTACTTTAATTCATTCTTGCTTAATTTTCTTTTGTTTTGAATTTTAGACTCCCTAATCGGAGCAATAAGAGAGTTTTTCTCTCTGTTTATGGCGTTTTTTTCTCCCGTTTATGATGGTATTTTTCTCTCTGATGGTGTTTTTCTCTTAGACTATGGTGATTTTTCTCCTTGACTATGGTGTTTATGGATAACTGACTATGGTGATATTGAGGCCATAGTGTATGAAGACGCAGTTGAAGATTCAGTCTCGAACCTTTCATGAGCCACTAACCCTTTTGGGTGGGTGTTTGATTGGGTTATTGGAGGCTGGTGCCCGTTGCACCCTTTCAAATTATTCAATTTTGCGTTTGGCCATGGAAATTATTCCGTTGGCCATGCTTAAATTATTCAAATTTGCATTTGACCATGAAAATTATTCCGTTGGCACCTCTTAAAGATGAGAAAAAGCCTCCTGCCTTTACAAGCAAGTTCCATCAACCATGCCTCATCTCCTAACGATGTGGGATTTAGCAAATTTGAAGGTAAAAACTTAAACTTTCAGAAAACCAACAGGGTTGAACCCACGTACATTCTCACGCTTAGCAGGAGACTGAACTACCACTAGGCTATTCTTCGTCACTTACTTAGTTTCAGAATTAATATATATATATATATATATATTACTTCCTTTTAAACTTGTGATACATTATATTGGAGGCGGGTTCCGACGAACACCAACCCGATACAACCATTCGCGCGAAACCGCCTCCAATAGTGTACTTTATTGAGGCGGGTGACAGCGAAACCCCTCCATTCCTACATCCGAAACTTTTTGCCACCTTTAGAGTCGTGTGTTTGGGAACCGCCTCGATTGTTCCATTTGGAGGCGGGTTTTTGGAAACCTGTCTCAAAATGGGCGCCTCCATTAAGTTTTTTCGGCTAGTGTTAGTACATTATGGACACTGTTGTGGTTCAGATGTGATGATTATGATCAAATAATTTCTAATAAGTTGTTTGGATTGTTTTTTTTTCTTGGTCTTCTGTCAATTCTGGTGGGAAGATTTCTAACGTAAATAATAAAAATTTTAAATTTCTAAAAAATGTTTGTTAAAAACGCATACAATATATATGGTAAGGGTAGAAAAAAAAGTAAACAAATATAGGAAAAAAAAGTAAACAAATAAATAAAAAAGACAACTCTTTCAATTAATGCATAACAAAGTTTTCCATTGAAAGTAATTAATTGTCCACGTGGGCTTGTTGATGATGACGGAAAAGGAACATAAATTCGTAATTAATATACCCCATTCGTAATTAACATAAATTTTTTTACTTCTCGTACTTTTACTAATATAATCATATGTGGTCCACAATTAGTCTATACTTAATAACTAATGATATAAATGGAATAATTGTGTCATTTAACCATTTTAGATGTTATACATTGGTCAAAGTATACCCTTCTAATTAATCCGAGAAAATATATACATGAGCTGCCCCTTTTTTTTTTTTTTTGAAGCGCCGAGTATAAAAGTTATTCGACATGAAGAATGATTACAAATTAACTACAAAACACTCGGAGTTGACAAAGACTATTCAGTCAGATAGAAAATTATTAGCAAAGAAAAGTCGATGCACAGCTAGCTAACGAACTACTCCTTTGAAACTGATTAATTAAACAAGCTAGTGTCATTTTTCCTTAATAAAAAATAACAAAAACTCTTTCAGGCATAACAAATTTTCCTTTGAAACTAATTAATTGTGCACTTGCGCTTGTTGATGATGACGGCCGGAAAAAGAACATATAATTCGTAATAAATATAGACATGAGCTGCCCAATTTTTTTGAACCGCCAAGTTGAAAAAAATTTTTACCTAATATGAAATGAAGAATGAGTACAAACTTCAAAACACTCGGAGTTGGCAAAGTCAATGCAGTCATATAAGAAAATTATAAGCGAAAGGAAAAGTCAATGCAGGGAGCTACCTATTTACGAATTACGCACTAGTCAGACCCTCCTTAATAATTAATTTGCATTATACTTTTCAAGCACACATCAAATAAAGCCCTATAAATTGCGTCCATTTCACTTCATCTGTCATCGATCACCCATCGGCTTTACTTTAGTTACTACAAATCATTCATTCTTGGCCAATCCATAATCTGATAATCTCCGTAGAATATCAGCTGATATATTTATAGTTTATTGCTTTGAATCATTAATGGAGTCCATTAATGCAGCAACTGCTGTTGTTTTAGTATTATTCTTGCTGGGCAACATTCAATGTGAAGCACAGCTTTCTCCTACATTTACGACAGTACATGTCCTTCAGCACTAAGCACAATTCGCACTTCCATTCGGCAAGCCGTTTCACGGGAGCGTCGTATGGCGGCATCCCTCATTCGCCTTCATTTTCATGATTGCTTTGTTCAGGTCAGGATCGATTTATTAAATATAGTACTACGTACGTAATCTGCATGATGAGAACTTGAATTAATGATGCCAATTAGTGGGATAAATTAAAATAAAATTACTTCTTCTTTTTTACGTGTGCTTAATTTGAAATAATTAAACCAGGTTGTGATGCATCAATCTTACTGGAGGAGACTTCTTCCATTCAAAGCGAGCAAAGTGCACTCCCGAATATCAATTCAGCGAGAGGATATGGAGTAATAGAGACTGCAAAGCGTGAAGTAGAGAAGATATGTCCTGGAGTTGTTTCTTGTGCTGATATTCTTGCAACTGCAGCAAGGGATGCATCAGTTGCAGTAAGTGATTGTGATTAATTGCTTCGATTAATTAGAGACATAAACGCTTCAATTAACCACAAGAATTAATATATTTACTGTTTTAGGTGGGCGGTCCAACATGGGAAGTGAAGCTCGGAAGAAGAGATTCAACCACGGCAACCCATCTCAGGCAAATACAGATCTCCCGGATTCTTTGAAGATCTCGACCCTATTATTAAAAAGTTTAATGACAAGGGATTGACTGAAAGGGAAATGGTTGCTTTGTCAGGTGAGGCTAATATGCAAGCTGATTAATTTCATGCGACTTTCTTCTTACCACGTTAATTTTAACTCGAAATAAGTAGTCAATAATTCAGTGCAACACCTACTATTTGTCTCATTAGCTACGTTATTAAGAGCCTAGGCAAAATTGACTTTTTCATTTATTTTAATTAATTGCAGGAGCTCACACACTGGTCAAGCCCAATGCTTCACATTCCGGGCTAGGATCTACAGCAATGGAACAGATATCGATAGTGGCTTCGCTAGCACTCGTAGGCGCCGATGCCCAACAGATGTTGCCGGAGATAGAAATTTAGCAGCACTGGATTTGGTCACACCAAACTCATTTGATAACAATTATTTCAAGAATCTAATGCAGAAAAAAGGGCTTCTTCATTCAGACCAAGTTCTTTTCAATGGTGGAAAAACGGACAGCATTGTTTCCGAGTATAGTAGAAATCCAAGAACCTTCGCTGCAGATTTTGCTTCTGCTATGGTGAACATGGGTGATATTGAACCCCTCACAGGTAGCGATGGGATCATCAGAAGGATTTGCAGTGCCATCAACTAATTAAAGTTGGATCATATTCATTTTTCTTTCATTTATTTGTATTTCCAAAGTATTCGTTCATTAATTAATTGGTTCATTATCTGTTTGTGCATGATTTCCGAGTTTCAAATGTACGTATCAATTTGTCTTGTATGAAAAATAAAGAAAAAGTTCTTCCATGTATTTGTCCTCCTTCGGTCGTTCACAATAACATGTGACGACTACTATATATTTTGGATGTATAACATAATTTGTTATTGGATAATTTATTATTTTACTAGTACGAAAATCAATACTACTACAACTGCGTCGGTAGAAAGAAATCCATAACGATGTGAACTCCGGGCTGCCAGGAGATTTCAGTTTGCCCACGTTTGTCTAGTCTTGAATTTGAATCAAACTTGTGCCTCTAACAATAAGTTCCAATCGTCCCTCTTAAGCTTCCTTTGAAATTCGATTATGAAGACTAAAAGAGAATAAAAGAATGTGAATGCCACAAACTAGGTGATGCACGCATGTAGTGGTGGAAGAAGCTTTCGATCACCAAGTGATGCAGAAGCCAGACCTCTTATCAGTTACCACTAAGACAGAATCACATGGTCGACGTCAAGCAACGTGTTAGCTCCAAAATTCGTCCTATACATTTCTGTGTTTGGTATCGTGAGAACAATTAATTCACCTTGGCATCATATGCCTATTTTACAGCCAATTATTCACGAATTTGTACTGGAATTTTATTCCATGTCAATTCGTTAAGACAGATTCTCATGTATCTATTTGTTTGACATATAAGATACAATTGCACAAATCGTAGATGCAGTCACATAATCCTTTCACAAATTCAGTAAATATATATTTTAACTTTTACCAATAAGCAAGTAATTATCAAATAATTATTTTAACTAACTCCAGATACTGTTCTTTTGTGTGTAACCTGTTAGGTTTCTAATAACTTATAATAAATATAATTTTAATCTTCAAATTAAATTGGCTTATAGTACATATAACACAACAAACTCTCATTTGAACTAAAAACTATTTTAGTCACTGTAAAATTTAGATAAATTACAACTTTAATTTACCATCAATTAACAACTCGATCAAGATTGGGACTAAGAAGACGTCATGACCATCTAAGTGTTTAGAAAAAGTCAAGTGATTGACTCTACCTTTCTATGAACCAGATTTCTTGTAATTTAAAATTGCTTATCATATTGTATCCCAATTAGTACAAGGGTAATGTAGATTTGTGCCAGCTCTTACTGTACTAATTGCTATTTTTGTTTCAAAAATCAACTTTAAACAAATTCAGAACTCTTCCAAATTTACTTCTTGTTTGCAAAAACGTTATTATCAGAAGGCCATGCATGACGACGTCGCCAATACTTATATGGTTAAATAGGGTTCGAAGACTTTTACCCTCAAACCAATGCCCCTGGCAGAGGTTAGTGCAGAATGTACACAAATGCTGGTTGCTTTCGAAAAGTTGGCCGCTGAGAGAAAGGGGAAAGGTGCAGAGTGCTATTGAACCACAACCCACGCGCAACAATAAAGGCATCAAGATCGTTGGCTTCGCAGCTGGTCGCGAGGACACCAAATCTCATAACCACAACCGACGCTCAACAATAAAGGCATCAAGATCGTTGGCTTCACAGCTGGTTGCGAGGACACCAAATCTCATAGTGTCTTTGCTTATTTTCCTACTAACTTTTATTTGTCGCACGAAAACATTCGGTTGACCCCTCGGGGAGATGCGACCGATCGCAGCACTTGGCGCGGGAAGGTGAAAAAATGTATTGAACTGTATTTTGCTAACCCACTTTGTTTCCCTTTTCGCATGCCTTTTTGCAAATTGGATTCAGGGATGAATCCTTCCCAATCATGAGGGTTTGATGAGGTCATCCTTGCCTTCATTAACACATATAAGCGGCCCTTGAGCCAATAGCACACTCATTTTAGCAGAGCTACAAAGAAGGAGGGCAGCAATGTCATTATCACTGAAATTTCGGATGATGATGACCGTGCAAACAACCCTCAATGAAATGGCGACAGTTTCTTGAAGTTCTTGAACCATTTCTTGAACGTCTTGAAATCAATCCTGAAGATTTAAACTTCTTGATTTATCAAGACATTTTCTATAACGAATCTTGAAGAATTAATGTAAATCTTGATTTTATTGATTTACGATATTTCAAACAGATACCAAGAAATTCTCATTGACTTCGGAATGATCCAGACCATTGGTGAAGTTTTCAACATTTCACAAACTCATGCCCCATCTTACTTTTGTGCCAAAACGCACAGCATCCACGAGCTTCATCAATTCGGCCCTACTCAAGAGGCCCATAGCCAGAATTGCCACTTCAATTGCAATTAGGTTTAGGGTTTGGAAAACAAGTAGGATTTGTACATGCTTTCTAATTCTTTCCTTAGTTTGGTTAGGATTAGTTAAGTTAGTGTAGTCTTGTTACAATTTAGAAAAGATTAGTAGCTTCCAAAAAGGGTTCAACTCTCGATCCCCTTTTTGTACTAGGATATCAATTTCTTTCCTTCCTTTTTTCTAAGTAGAATTCGTCCAACTCATCTTTAGGGTATCCAAATTTAGGACTTCCAATTCCATGATCCTTTTGGTATTGGGACTTTGTAAGGAATTTCCAACTCTAGTTGGATTCCACTTTTTATTCCTTTTCCTTATTTCTTTATCCATCTAAACTTTGGCCATCATTCTTTTTCCTTATTTACTTTGGACTTTTCTTATTGAACCTGTGTATTTTGCATGCTTTCTTAAATTATACTTGTTCCGAAACCTAAATAATGTATGTTGCTCCACCTAAATTTTTCATTGTTTTAAACTTGTTAATCCTATTAGGTTATGTTAAAGTAGCTAGTCTTCCTTATTTAGCTGAGTGATTTTTGAGTAAATTAAGGGGTAAGTTTGTGACTGGCATTATTCGATTTTCCTTAGCAACTCTCCGCATTTTGTGGGGAACTCACATCAACACTACAGTGTTCTTAACATCTGATATTGGAGCATAGATTGTGAGCCTATAGATCGATACCTGAAATAAATCCCAAATCGAATTCCATGACCTCGTCACAGAGGGCCTTGGCCGCTATGAGTTGAGAGTATCGAGCAGGTCAACGTCTCCTTACAAACTTTAAAGATGGGGCTATAGAACCTCCACCTCAGCCGAACCACCAGCGAATCCCCAGAAACCAGCACTTACATTGTCCTTCCAAAAAATCCCCACAAAGACCCTATATTACAAGTCCCCAAGTCACCAGTAAAAAAAAAAATAAAGAAAGAGCTTTTGAGTTTTGTAATATATACTCATCGGTGACACATCTGACGTGTTTATATTATAGGTTTGGGGAGGAAGGTAGGGAGATTTGATCAATTTAACAAACTGTACATATAGTAGAAGAGAGATTCAGGGCCTGTTCTTCTTGTTGTTTTCAGACCCGGTTCTGGTATTTTTTTGGGTCTCAACCCAAAAATCTAACCCAACCCCATGTTCTTTACCCAATTCTCAAACCGAGTTCACAAACCCAATTCCCACTGCCGCCGCCGCGCTCCTCCTCCCGCCGCCGCCGAAATCTGGCCTCCTCTTCTTCTTCTTGGTCTTCTCCTCCTTCTTCTTCTTCTTCTTCTTCTCCTTCTCGCATCTTCTTCTTCTTCTTCAGCTTCTTCTTCTTCTCCTCCTCCTCCTTCTTCTTCTTCTTCTTCTTCTTCCCGCTGCCCTCTCATTCTTCTTCGCACTTCTTCCCTTCCTCCTCCTCCTCCTCTTCTTCTTCTTCTTCTTCTTCTTCTTCTTCCTCTTCTCCCCGCCGGCGGTCTCCTTCTTCTTCACGCCGCCGGCCCTTCCTCCTCCTCTTCTTCTCCTTCTTCTTCCTCCTCCTCTTCTTCCTCTTCTTCTTCTTCGCACTTCTTCCTCTTCCTCCCCCAAAAGAATTAACAAACCCAATTGTGATGCTTTATTTCAAATTCCATTCCCCAAATCCCAAAATTGAGTCAAATTAAAACTTCAATTGATAAACCCATTTGATTGAAACAGAGAAAAGAAGAAGAAGAACAAGAATTTGATTTTGGGGATTTAGGTTTTGGGCCGCCGGCAGTGGCGGCGATGCGGCGGCGGGGCGGACTCGGGTGGTGGTGGAATTTGTGTTATGGACCCGGGTCTGAGAATGACGTTTCTTTGTTCTGGGTCTCAACCCATTTGGTCTCTACCTAAAAACTCAAACCCAGTTCTCAAACCCAGTAAAGAATAGGCCCTCAGTGTATATATGATTGATTTGTTACAGTAAACAAATGCAGACCTTTAATTTCTTTGAATATTAATATAAGGAAAAATAATGTGCAACGAATGTATTGTCTGACATGAGACTCTACTTTGCGAATATATTTTCGTTCTTTTAATTTATTTAACGAGCTATACAAACAATACTTAAACTATTATAATCAATAAAAAAAAATTTACTACATGCAATACCTTTTTTTCTTAACAAACAGGGAATACATTAACAACAAAACTTGATATATGAGAGACTATACGCAATACTACTCTTTTTTTTTTTTAAAACAAATAATACATTACTAATTAAATGCGATACATTATATGCAATAACCAATACACACAATATATCAGAGGCTATACGCGATACATAATACATCAAAAGCTATAAGCGATAAGAATCAAACAATATATTAACAACTAAACTCGATACATTACATACTATAAGCAATACATCAGAATCTATGCACAAAGAAAGTAGTTCAAAATTTTATAAATATTCTTAAGAAAATAGTTTAGATTAAAATTATTTTTAAAGAAATTTTATAACTTAATAAATACTTGTAAGAAAATATATTTATAAATACTTCTAAACATTTTAGAGGTGAATTTGAGTGTTAAAAATTTACGGGGTCTCACAGAAGGGCCGCAACGTACTCAGTATAAGTTGAATGTGGACGGATCTTCCCTGGAGAATCCAAGGCCTGGGGGAGCGGGGGCAGTTCTACGAACTTTAGCCGGGGAGGTCATTTTTGCGGCTAGTATCCTGGGTCATATGACGGCTTTCTAGGCTAAGGTGTTAGCCTTATTATTTGGTATCATGACTTGCCGGCATCTGGGTGTTCCGCCGGTGAAAATAGAAACGGACTCACTGGTATTGGAACATGTGATCAAATTAGGAAAGGAGCCCTGGAACTCGGCGACTACCTTATTTAGGATTGAGGAACTCATTGGAAATTGCTCTCTGCAGCACATCTACAGGGAGGGGAATGTAGTAACAGATGCATTGGCCAATAGCGCAAGTACTACAAGATCGATGTCCCTTTACCTGATGGAAAGTCTTCCTCGGCGAGTGAAAGGGTTCGTGCTTCTAGATGCTAGGAGCTTTCCTTACATTAGAGTATAGATACATCATTGAAACAGGGTTTGGTTGCATGTCCCTCCCTGGTTGTAGCACTTTTTCTTTCGAATTAAGAGAATAGACTCCGGCCGCCAGCTTCAACTGTTGAAAAAAAATAATAAAAAAAAACTAAACCTTTATTAGATACCCAATAGCCTCCTGCAATGTAGGATTTTTCCAATTCCATACTAATTATAAACTACCAAATTAGTTAATTAATTACTTTAAAACATATTAATTAATAATTCAAACTCAAATTAAACAAACTGAATTAATCTAACCAAACAAAATTCCAAGAGGAATTTTATTAACCGGCCGAAACTTTTCTGAAAACAGCCGAAAGGCTTTCCTGATTTCTTTGTAACTTTCTCTATGATTATAATGGCAACCCAAGGCATGTCTTTATAGGCTAAACTGTCCCTGAACCCTACACTGATTCAGATTGCAACTAGTTCCTAAAACAATTAGGTTTCCTAAAACAAATACAAAATCAAACAGGAAACAAACGAATAGGAAACATAAACCGAATAGGAAATAGAAATTAATAGGAAACTTAATTTAATTATTCTCCAAAAGACCCAAAAAAATCCTATAAATGAAAAATAAAGCAAAAATTATCCACAAAGCTAAAAGGTGAACAAGAACAGCAGCGGCAACGGAGGGAGGGGGACCATGGTTGCCGGATTTTCTGGGTTGCTCGTAGAAAACGACCGGCAGAGAAGATGGTGACTCTGAACTTGTCGTAGGTGCTGCCATGGTGAAGATTAGCACGAGGGAGATGAATTGATGGGCAAGTTTGCTGCTGTTGTGATTTTATCTTCGAACACCTTCAGATCTGGGTTGTGGAGAAGAAGAAGACCAGATCAGCGAAGATGGAGGGTTGTTTGGTGAGGATTAGCAGGTCGGTTGGACCAGTGCTGTCACGGCTGCCTCTCCGAACTAAACCCCGACGATGTGAAGAAGACTACAAAATCGGTAGTCGCCAGAATGGGAAAGAGGCGGCACGAAGAAATCGTGAGCTTTGAGCAGGCATTGATGAAGGAATAGTGAGTTTGAGGGGACAGAGATGAAGGAATCGTGAAATAATAGAAAAAATAACAAGATAAATGTAAACTGACAAAATTATCCCTGAAAAAGTCATGTGAGAAGCACTTCCGTCAAGTCTAGCAGGGGTTAACGGCAAAAGTACATTTCTCACCCGTTTAAATCAATTTAGGTACATTCGTGGTTAAAAAAAAGTTTAGGTACCAAAGTGGACACTTTTGAAAAGTAAAGGTACATTAAAGGTCATTCACTGAAGGAGCAATGATGGTTCGCGCACGAGTTTAGATCCTGTCTATTTTTTTTCTTTCTTGTCATGTTGACTGAGAGCAAAGTAATGACTGACAAATTAATATTATTTTATTCATATTCAAATATAAATGATTGGCAAAGTAATAATGTTATTTTATTCTCAGTAGACATAATATGAATGATACACATCTCCTCTTTCACAAAATTTCAACTTTCCATGATTATGAGTAGTCAACCTTCCACTACTAGTTTACAACCTTTCTAAGTTACTTTAATTTCTGGAAATATTATCTATAATTTCCTCGGACATGTACATATTTCAATATCTCCTAAAACTAGAATTCATTTAATTATGAACGTTTGTTTTTAACAACTTTTAATATGCTTTGCACAGTCATATATAGTGTCAAAAGTTTCCGGCCGATTCTAGAATACTGAGAATGTCTCTATATATTCAGAATTAATTCACAAAAACAGAAGTCAAATTTGATAGCCATCATGATCACTACTACTCTCCACCAATGGCTGCTACCTCTTTTTATTATTCTCATATGCTTCTCAAGTAGCACTATCTCCATTTCAACATCACAACCACTTTCTCATAAAATTCCAAGGATTGGGATAAGCAAACGCAATTATAACCACCAAAACGCTGTTTCTGAAATTTCTTCAAACGAAGATTTTGAAGCTAATTTTTATGAGCAAATGCTAGACCACTTCAACTATAACCCCAACAGTTATGTCAAATTCAAGCAATATTATGTGATAAATTCCAAGTACTGGGGTGGTGCCCCTGCCAATTCTAGATCCCCGATCTTCGCGTACCTCGGCGCCGAATCCCCCCTTGATGGAGACATACCCTATGTTGGTTTTCTCACAGATATCGCTCCTCGCTTCAAGGCTCTACTTGTCTACATTGAGGTACAAAATTTACGGAACTTCATTCATTTCAAGTTTGTAATTTTTAAGGATGTTTTATCTTTTATCTGCACTTCATTCATCAGCATCAGTTTTATGGGAAATCGAATCCATTGGGATCGATGAGTAAATCATTGGAAAACGAGGAAATTCGAGGATATTTCAGCTCAGCTCAAGCTTTAGCGGATTATGCAGAGATTTTGTTGCATGTGAAGCGGAAATTAAAGGCTCCTCATTCTCCGATCATCGTCATTGGTGGCTCCTATGGAGGAAGTATGTATTCCCTTAACTTGTTCCATTATAAGAAGCTTATTTTAATCTAATTTCTGTTTCTTTTGGTCTAGAAAAGAGAATTCTGTCTATTATTTCACATTTCATATCTCTTCACTAATATAATTATAAATAGTTTACAATCAATTAACACTCAAAGAGCGACGGAGCCACTTAATGAGCTAGCTAGTAGGGTTTGGCTTTCCTGACTTTCGGAGCCTGGCTTCTTCGCCCATGCCTTCAAAACTAAAAGTATAGGTATAAAAAACACACATACCAACCACTAAACAGAGTCCTATTTCTTGTACAATATTTTTTTTTAGGACAAAAAGTAATAAATTATTTATTTTTGGTGTTATATTTTTAAACTCATTAAAACTTTAAAGTTTGTACATCTCTTTTAATGAAATCTGAGAAGTAATACATATATATATATATATATATATATATATATATATACCCACTTTAAAAGTTTTAACTTTGTTGGGCAGTGCTGGCATCATGGTTCAGACTGAAGTATCCACATATTGCTTTGGGTGCCTTAGCCTCGTCAGCTCCAATTCTCTACTTTGATGGCATCACTCCACAAAATGCCTATTATTCCAAAGTGACGGAGGATTTTAAAGTAATAATATCATTCCTTTATTTATTCGTTTGATTTTAGTTTAATTATCTCATAAACATTTCTTATTTGTAATTATCTTTAATAAAAATGAAGAAAAAAATAAAGTAATTAAGGATAATTTTGTAATTTAATGACAGGAGGTGAGCGAGAATTGTTATCAAACTATAAGAGATTCGTGGTCCATAATTGACAAAGTTGCTTCTCAACCCAAGGGTCTCACCATTCTTAGCCGAAAATTCAAAACTTGCGAGTAATTAATTTATCTTCCTTGTCTTTTTCTTTTTTTCTTTCCAATTCCCACTTTCCATCTCTAATTATGTTGTGATATATATATATATATATATTACTTCATTTTATTAGACAAGTTATTTTTTTAATACTAATAAAAAATTATTGAGGAAACAATAGTAATTTTCTTTTATCCATTTCAGGAATCAGAAAATTCCATTTCAACATATCCAGGATGTGAAAACAATATTAAAAAGTGAACGCTTCTAATGGAATAAACTATTAATTTAATGATATGTTCTATACTTTATATTTTCTTAGGCATTTGAATAAATCTTGGGAACTGAAGGATTTCTTGGACGAGATGTACGCAGCTGCTGCTCAATATAACGAACCGCCGGAATATCCTGTAACTCAGTTCTGTAAAGAGGTTGACGAAGCACCGGCTGGAGAAACTAACGTTCTGGATCGAATTTTCGCCGGAATGGTTGTCCTTGAAGGCAATTTCTCATGCTACGACACAATGGAATATTTCTATCCCACAGAAACAAACGCAGGATGGGATTGGCAAGTATGTCCTCCAATTTCCTTGGAGTTTAATTTAAATACGAAATTGTTATACGCAGTAACCATTTTACTATTCGCAGTAACATTCCCTTATGAAAAGTCCATTTTACCCTTTAGATAAAAAAAAAATATCGCACAACATTTGATTTTATAATCACGAGTACGATCCATATTACACGGTATGTAAATAACTTACACATTTTTTTGAAACGGGATAAAATTTTGCGAAAATAGCGCCCTTTGTGGGCGGTATTTCAAAAAATACCGCCCTTAGTACACAGAAAATACCGCCTACAGTGGGCGGTATTGGATACCGCCCATAGTGGGCGGTATTTCCCCCGCTGGGTGGTATTTCTTCCCAGAGAAATACCGCCCACTGTGGGCGGTATTTCTGAAATACCGCCCACAGTGGGTGGTATTTTCCCAGAAAATACCGCCTTTTGTGGGCGGTATTTTCTGAAATACCGCCCACAAAGGGAGGTATTTTCCCAATATTCCTGTGAATAGTGTGAAAGAAAATACCTCCCTTTGTGGGCGGTATTTCAGAAAATACCGCCCACAAAAGGCGGTATTTTCCCAATGTTCCTGTGAATAGTGTGAAATTGTATGAATTTTTTTTTTTTAATACTTAAGGGTAAAATAGACTTTTCACAGGGAAATGTTACTGCGTTTAGTAAAACGGTTACTGCGTTTAGTATGCCTCTTTAAATAAAGGGATAAGCACATATTAATTAAAATTCTATATGCATGGTCCGACCGTAGAACTGATAAACTGTCAATGGTGCAAAATTATAAACATACTTTCTGTCGTCTGTCACAACTATAACGCAGGTGCATTTGGTCATTAACTGGCATTTTCTGATCAAAGTATACATGTATATTGGAGTTATGACAGGTGATAGATACATGAATAATGAGTAGATGATCTCAATCATGGGGGAGTGGAGTTTTCATGAAACAAATACTTGCTATAATGTGAATTTTCAGACATGCAGTGAAATGGTAATGCCACTAGGGCGTGGCAGCGATGATACAATGTTCCCACCAAATCCTTTCAATTTAAGTGATTTTTCTAAGAATTGCAAAAGCAAATATGGGGTCTCACCTCGACCACATTGGATCACCACTTACTATGGAGGCCACGTAGGTTTTCTAATTGAGCATGAATTTTCATATATATATATATATATATATGTGTGTGTGTGTTTACTTTTTAATAACATTAATGATTAATTTCTCATATAAACATATATTTAATAATTGCAGGATATAAAATTGATTCTTCAGAAATTTGGAAGCAATATTATATTCTCCAATGGTTTAAGAGACCCGTATAGTACTGGTGGGTACGTATCTATTCAGAAAGAAACTCTTTCTGTCGCTTTTATTTTTGAATAATAACGAAAAAAATAAAAATCCCATCACCATTGTTGATTTCTTTGGATTAATGCGTGTTTCTAACATGTTGGATTGGTTATTTTGTTTATCTTCTTAATTGCAGAGTTTTACACAACTTGTCAAGAAGTCTCGTTTCTGTCTACACGAAAGAAGGTATGTCATTTGCCTAATTATTTAAGGGAAATGACATATACCCCTTGTGATTTACTCCATCCATATGACAGTTAATTCTCGAGTGATTTCATTCTACAATATTACCCTTTTAAAGTTATCGACTAAAATGTCACACTATCATAAACTCCATCCGCTAACAAAGCGTGAAATTCACGTACTTTATTTGAGAGTGGGACTACATAGAAACTTAACCCAAATTATATTCAGCCGAAACTATCCCTTTTCCTACCATCTTCCATTCATTTTTTTTTTCCCTTTGATTTCTGAAGCAACTAGCAACAGTGGAAGAATTTTGGGCTGCTAGAATATTATTAATTTGTTTGTACTTTTTAAAAGCAAAAGGACATTTTAGACATTTTCTATGTATGATGTAAAGGTAGTAGGTTTTATGTTAGTGTGACATTTTAGTCCAAAACCATGAAAAAGTAACATATTAATATTTAACTATATATACTTTAAAGGATACAATAATCTAATTGGTCCTTCACGGTCCCTCAATTTTGCCACATATTCGTTTTTTTACCTTTATTTTTAATTTTTTAAATAACTAAAATGAGACTAGTTGCCTTATTTTTTTCTAATGCAAAAAAAATAAAAAATGCAAAGAAATAAAAATAAAAAGATGGCCTAAAAATATAGGCTAAAAAACATCACGAATTCCTCAATTCGGATAAAATTTTTGTAATTTTGTGTGACAGTTTTTCGAAACACATAGTCATAGTCTGTTCTGAACCGACGTTCATTCACTTTTCGGAACTTGCATGCTGGCTTTCCTCATCAGTGGGGGGAAAAAAAAAAATTAAAATATTATAGTTTCTAATTTTAATAATTAATCTAATACCATCCGTAATTAATATTTTATGATGAAAAATTAATTAATTTGGATATAATATATATGTTTGTGTAGGATCACATTGCTTGGATTTATCAGGAGGTGATGAAAGTGATCCAGCCTGGTTGGTTGATCAAAGAAAAGTAGAGGTGAATATCATTGAAGGATGGATTAAAACATATTATGCTGACCTCGCCATCCTAAAAGAAAGAGAGATGCCTCCTTCTTAATCAATTGTTTCGAGTTATATATAGTACAACTATGTCTCGATCATTTTTAATAATACAAAATAAACTATTTGAATGTGACGGAGAAAGTAATATATACTTATAATTAATCGAAACATACCAACTATTGTCGCACAAGTAATATTCTAGAATTACGGTGGAATTGTAATAAGAAAGGAATTTAAATAACTGGAATCGTAATAAAATTTATTGATCACATGGCAACAGTCCCTATCTGTTTCTAGTTTAAGTATTTAGTAATTTTTTTATAATGTAATTGCCACGTAAGCGAGAATTTATTAAAAATTATAATGTTCATTACAAGTAAAAACAAAAATAAATAAGAAAAATAATTGTTGGAAATTGAAATATATATTATATTATATGCCATTAAACTATTGTGAAAATTTATTTTTAACCATTAAAGTAGTGTCATTCTAATTAAATTGTTTGGGGAAGGATGGTTTTGTCCAATTTAATTGAGTGTGTACTTCCATCATTCGTAATTTTACGATATTTACATGGAAATTCATAATTATTTTTTACAAGTTTCACCTCAAGCTTCTGGTGCTCAAAATGAAATATTCTTAGATTTTTCAAAACAACACTTTGCACAAAAGTTACTGAAATTCATAAATTAATTAATTAATACATATACCTTCTTAAAATCGGTACCCGTGTCCTTTAAAAAAAAGAAAAAAAGAAGGCGTGTGATATCGTTCGAGAAGTTGAATACTCTAAATTTTCCTGATGAGGGATAATTTTAGTTCAATAAACAATAAATTAAAGCCAACTAGTAGAGTACTAGCAAGTACCTTGAGTCGTTTGCCACACACTTGTTTGTTTGACCGTTAGTTTCATTTAATTCAATCGTTATTGAGGTTTAATTTCTCCAAATAATGAATATTACTGTGCCCCAGGATTTACCAAGAATAATATGGGGTGAACTATTTTAGCTAAACACGAGGTTTATCTCTCAATGATGAATGTATGATGGGATGCGAAACATATTTATGCAAGTCACTAAAATGGTTTGCTATAATTAATCATAATTAGTTGTGAAATTAGCTTAATGATTTAGACAATATGCTCTTTATCTTGTTGAAGATAACGTTAACGTGCTTATTTGTAGAGAAAAATCAATGGGTTATATGATTGGTAACTTGAATTCCTTGGCCCAAAATTAGAAATCATTTTAGGGAAAAAGACAACAAAATTAATATATACTCCCTCCGATCCAGAATAAGTGGCATTTTAGAGGTTTTCAAACAAATTAATAATCTATTAAAATTCATTTAAATGACAAATAAATCCCTGATTATTGTAACATGATACTACAAGGAGTACTCTAGAAGTTGTAATCCAATTGTACTAATATTTAGTATTTAAGATAATCACAAACTCTAAGAAGATAAGTTAAGACAAGGGCAAATTAAGAAATATTTTATGATTTGTCTAAAACGTCACTTATTTTAAAAATTTTTACTCCATCTAAAATGATACTTATTTTGGATCGAAGGGAGTATGTGTCTAAGCCTTAATGATTATGTATGTTTAGGATTCATTTCCATAATTGATCACTGGTCGGCCAAAGAGTCGAGCGTAGAAGACGAAAACATGAGAACGTAGAAGTGGCAAACTCCATCAAATTGAGGAATCTAGCTGTCAATTAACGTTGTATAAATAAACATGAAAATATATGAATAATTGTTAAAAATTTTGTGTCTCTATTTTCTTCAATAATACAAGGTGAGACTCGTGACAATATAACAATGAGGTCACTGGAAAGATTTGATCGAAGATTACTACTTGGGGACCATTAGTGGCGGAACTCCACTCAATAAATTGTAGAGGCCAAATTGTATAAGTCTCATAATTAGAATGTTATTATTTTTTAGGGTTAAATATATATATATATATATATATATATATATGTTTATTTATTTGAACTGAAACATATGTACCAAGTAAAAAAATAATAAGTTCTTGTGGGGTCAGGCCTATCCTGTTCCCCACTAAGATCTGCCTCTGGCCATCTTCGTGCCACTGTTCCAATGCCTACAAGAAACTGGCTGCTACAGGCCCCCAAAAAGTTGGTAGGACTCGATCTCTTAATCTCTCAATACCCATGCGATCCATCTTGAACCTCCTAATACCGATGCATTTATACGGCATTGTGGGTACCGCTAGGGTAAGGCTCTTGGTATTACTAGGCTTTCTCACTCTCTTCTCTTTCCATGTTCTTAAAGTACTCTGTAAAAAATTGAGAATCCAAATCAAGTATTACAGTTGAAATGCTCAGCTCCTTAGCTCTCAGTAAGAACTCAGCTCAAAACTGAGAAATATCTAGAAGAAGACAGAGAATTGAGAGAAGAATTTTCTAATATTTGATGAGAAAAATGAATCACTCAACTTTACAAAGTCTCCTACTGCTATATTTATACACAAAACAAGGCTATGCCAACTATCCCTATGAAAAAATATTAGAAAAATGTGTGAGGAATTCAGCTTAACTGAATTTCCCTCCAAAACTTCTAACTTATCCATTAAGCCTCTAATTATAATTACAAATGACAGTTGTTTACAACTGCACATGACAACTGTAGATGACAGCTGCATTACTGCCTCAATAGGACACGTCATCAAGGGACTCCGGGGAAGAAGTTAGCAGTAAGTGCTGTGAGCTGCAAGACATCAGAATGGCCCTGCGAGTGCCGAGATTGCTGCAAGGCATCAGAATGGCCTTGCTAGTGCTTAGGAACAACTTGCTGTAATCGAGTATTCTTCATACTCTTTCTTTTCATCCTTTTCTTTTCTCATCTCCCATATTGGAGAACGGAAGAGAACTCTATCCTTATTATCATTGGCATACTTTACTATTTTTACGGGTGCAATTGTTGTCTAGCGTTGACTCCTTAAATTAAATACAAAACAAAAACAAAAAGTTACTTCCATCTATTAACTTAAGAAAATAATTACTAAAAGGAGAAAAGAATTAATGCATCTAGTTCTTTCTTGATAAGAGACCTCTTACTTCTTAGTGAGTGTTAGCCAAAGTAGAATTTGACAACCAAATGTACCATCAACACGATTAGAGGGAACTTTTTATGTTTCTGTCACAATTTGATTGGCAAATGATTATTAATGATCCTCACAATTGAATTCACAAATGAGCATTAATGATCCTCACAATTGAATTCACAAATGATTAAATATTTCGCTATGAACTAAAATTATTGGCCTCGCGATTTTTTTGTTGAATGATTTTCTTAACAAGTTATAAATATACTTTGTATTTTTAATAATTGATTTATTTAAAAACAAATAAATATTATTGTCAGTACTATTCAAACCCATAATTTTTCTTATGATCATAAGCAATGATTTGCTTAAAAACTATATATTTTAATAGTTATTTACTGAATAGTTGTATTAATTTACTTTTTTATTTCAACGTCGATTGTTCTGCCACTGATTGCAATAATAGTAACCTTAACCTATCAATGAGTAATTATTTTTTTTAGTTTTATTTTCTTAATTTTTGTTCTTGAACAATCTATATTTCTTACAAGTACCAATTTCAATATGTTTTTACAAATTTCGATAAATAATCAACCAAACGTAGTTTTTCAAAGATAATGAACTTGTATCGTCTTTTTTTTTTTTCACGTTGAAGGTATTCAATTTTAATCGTTTCTATTTGTAACACCGAAAAAAAAAAAAATGAACCATGAAAAATTAATAAAAATCGGTTCATAGACCGAATCGAAACCATGGACGAATCCAGCAGTGCAAAAGTTGAAGGTGAAAACATCGACCACTATACATGAATCATGTTCATAGCTATTTAAAGCAACTTTTTCAATTATAATAATGCAAATGTGTTTTTCACATGAACATGTTTTGGAATCTTGAAGCTAGTTGACTTAATAATGTTTTTTGAAAATAAAATATTTACGACAAATGACACCATGTGCCGCTCAACTATTTGTATGATTGACTTTTAGCCGTTGATATACTTTCTGTGTCATTTAAGTTATTAAGGCTTCGTTTGGACAAGTATTTCAAAAATATTTTTATAAAAGTGTTTTTCAAAAATATTTTATAAAATATATTTTTGAAGTTTTTTTTAATGAAATATGTGTTTGGACAACTATTTTACAAAAATATTTTTTGAGTTAAAAATAGTTTAAAAGATGTTTGGACAACTATTTGAAAGAAAAAAAATTTTTAATTATATTTGATGCGGAAAATTATATAGAAATTATGTTTACGGTGTATAAACCATTTTTTTTTCCCTATTGGGTGGGCAGGGTCGGGACGGAGTTGTGCTGGGGCCAGGAAAAGGTCGAGTCTGGGGACAGGGCTGGGGCGAGGGCATGGGTAGGGGCCTGGGCCAGGGTCGGGGTTGGGTTCGGGGTCGAGGTCGGGTTCGGGTTCGGTGTCAGGTTCATGGTTGGATTCAGGGTCGGGTTAGGGGCGGGGGCTGTGGTCGAATCCGGGGTCGGGGTCGGGGCATGGTCTGGTCCGGGGCAGGGGTCAGGGTGGGGGTCAGAATCTGGGTCGGGTTCAGGTTCGGGTCCGAGTCCGGGGTTGGGTTCAGGGTCGGGGAGTGGTCTGGTCTGGGGCCGGGGTTGGGGGTCGAGGGCATGGTCGGGTTCGAGGCAGGGGTCGGGGTCTGGGTGTGGTCGGGTCCGGGGCGGGGGTCTGGGTCAGGGTCAGGGTCGGGGCCTGGGTGAGGTCGAGGTGGGGCCGAGGTCAAAACGTGGGCGAGACTGCATGGCCGGGGTCGGGGGTGAGGTTGAGATCGGAACGGAGGTGGGGCCAATGTCGGGTCAGGGACAGAGCCGAGGTCGCAGAGGGTGGGACCGGGGTCAGGACGGAGCAGGGTCAAGGCAAGGTTGGGGTGGGTCCGGGGTTTGGGGTTTGGGGCGGATCGGGGGTAGGACAAGCCGACCCGCGAGTTTAACTTAAAATGAATTAAAATTTATTAAAATATTTTATAAAACATATTTAAAATGTACTTCAAAAAGTGTACTTTAAAAACATTTTACTTAAAATTATTTTTTAAAAATATTTTGTAATTTCTTGTCCAAACACCATTTTTAAGTTTTTTATACTCTTAAAACACTAAAAATATTTTTGAAGTACTTGTACAAACGGAGCCTAAACTTTCAAAAATGCGTCTGTCCACGCATTCTATCAAATTCGAAATTTTAATTTTAATCGAAATTGATGAGTTTTTTTTTGTTTTTTTTCTTTTCTACGTCATCTCGACTATTCCACTTTAATTATAAGTAAAAATGTATGTAACACCATTTATTTTTGTCATTGTTCACTATACTTTCATCTTTTTCCATTTAAATCTGATTGATTGATTGTTTTCTGTGAAGGAACATTTCACACGTGTGAATAATATATCGTCAACACGAGAATCATGTGAGAACAATTATCATTTTTTTTTCTTATCTTTGGCTATAATTAAAATGATGATATTGATTGATTCAAATTTTCTTAGGCTCTACTCATAGTTTTTAAAATCATGATCATACGTGAGATCGATTTTAGTGTTAGATCGGTATCGATAGGATCCCAGATGAAATATGCAAGTGTAAAATTACTGATAAATTATAAAAACTACTCTTATTTGAGTCATTTTAGCAAATTTTTATAGGATCAAATAGAATCGAAAATAGGATCGATTCGTATTTTAGGATCATAGTATCGCAAGATCCTACGATACGTATCACGATACTGCAAACTATAGATCTACTATGTAATTGCAATTACGGTTAGCCATAAATAAACTACTTCCATTGGTGTCACATTTCAGGTAAAATATTATCTTTAATTTATTTTCGTTTATGTTTAAGAATTTTATAATGTGATCAAGGTTTTTTGGCTCAGGATTCTCTGTTACACTCCCTGTTACACTCCCTGTTACACATCCTAATAACTAATCGTAAATATTATTTTTTATTTTAATCTTTTCACCAATGATATTTTTTGGCATTATAATAAATTTTTTGACTAAGGCCGGGTTCACCCATTTTGATGTAGGGTATATTTATTTTAATTTATTGAGATTAAAAAAATAAAGAAAATACTATAAAATTATATTCAAATACAAGATTAGTGTAAAAAAATAAAATAATTTATATTAAAATGAGGTAGAATGCCATTGAACATCATTTGTAAAAAAATATATATATAAAAAAATAACATTTACGACGAATTATTAACATGTGTAACAGAGAGTATAACAGAGGATCTTGAGTCGGTTTTTTCCCGCTTCAGTTACTTTTAGCTCCATATATTTATTGGCGTAACACTTTTGATCGTTTTTATTTTAAATCTAGTATTGTTTTCCTTAGTAAAAATATCAGCAATTGTGGTATATGTTGCCTGTTATAGGCTGTATAACAAGTCATTTGGACCCTTTATGGATAATGGATAAAGAACAGTCCAAATTTAACTATTAAAAAATCTCATTACAACTAAAAAACTCAAAATTGTGACATTTTTCTTTTGTCTGAAATTATCATTTGCTAACTAAACTGAAACCTAAATTTTTCCGAATGTTGCGTATTTTATATATTTTTTTAAAGATGATGGAAATCGTCCAATTTACGTAAATAGTTTGGATAACCTAAAATATGCTTACAAAATGGGATATATATATATATTATAAACCCAAACATATATATATATATATAAAAGACAAAAAATATTATAAACCCAAACATAAGGACTTGGAACCTTAAATATTATTTTCCAATTACACGTACGCTAGGCCTATACTATGAAAGGGAAGGAAGCAGCACCCCCCGTGAAGATACCTCACCGATGTCTAGCCAGAGATTCATTATCGGCATTTGCTTCTCCAAAAATATGACAAAAAATAAACATTGACCACTTTGTGAAAACCATCGTTAACTTCCAAGGACAAATATTAGCTTTCCAATAATAACACATTGTACGTAGCTCCTAAGAAGCGGTTGAAACGCATGACGAACGGGCTAATCAGAGGTTAAAGTTTGATTTTCACTTATGTTAATTTTTCTCACATTTCCATGTAATTTAGTTGGACCCTATAGGTGAGCCAATCTTTCTTTCCCTTTCTATTTTCATCCAAACTGACAGGGCATTGCAGGTCTATTAAAAGAAACAAATACAAAAGGTATCACTTGTTTAAATGGGAACGGGAGATATCACTTGTAGTGGGAAAAAAAATAAAAAATACACGTATCGATTTTGATGTTAAAATATCGCTTACTGATGGATACTTTAACATCAAAATATCAATGGTTCTTCAAGTTTATTAGAGCCTAAAATATATGGTTCTTTTTCATCCCTTTCTCATGGGACATATTCAGTTTTCCGATCATCTCTTCGTTGTACTTTTGTTCCCGCATATATATATATATTTTATGCTTAAATCAACCTTAAGAAAGGAGGAACAGTTATGCTTATACCGGATCCAAACAAAAAGCAACTATAATCTTCTAAACTTCCATGAGTGTTAGGGCATCCACAATGATGGGTAGATGCTGACATGGCAGTCAGTTTCTACCCACCATTTTTGGGTAGAAACCATTGTGAAAATGGGGTAGAAGCTAGGGAACATCTACCCAGGTAGAGAACTCTCTACCTGGGTAGAAGGGGAGGAAAGAGAGGGAGTGGGGGCAGGTTTGGTGGCTTTTACAATTGTTGATATTTGTTTATTTGAGCATGCAAGTGCATGCTTTAATTTTTTATTGTTGACTCTCGGACCAATTTTTCTTGTGGCTGTATTCACTCCAGTAGCAAGCAACGGCTATTTTAGCCGTTGCTTGCTACTTAATTTTTTAAAAAAATTTTTAATTATAGTTAACGGCTATTTTTTTTATGTTATAAATATATGTTAAAATTCTCCATTCTCTACACTTCTATATCAATTTTCATTCTCCTTCTTAAATTTCTGCACTTATTTATCATTTGTCGTCTAAAAAAAATGGATAAAGATTCACTAACAAATTGGTTGAACTTTAAAAATAAAATATGTTCATTAAAATATTAGTAATGATATTTAATTATACATAATTAAAAATAATATAATAAATGAGTAAATATAAATAAGATGTATATAATAATTGATAGTGGGAGATGATGTGGCAATAAAATACCTACTTTTTGGGTATAATTGTTGGAGAGAAATATGGTGATAGGTTTTAGGTGAAGTGGCAGATGATGTGGCAACAAAATACCTACTTTTTGGGTGGAGCCAATGGAGATGCTCTTAGGGAGTTTCTTGAAATCTTGAAGCTAGCTAGGTAAATGTAATTTTAATTGCACTAGATATCATTACTCTAATAATGCTGCTTAATTATGTCCCCACCCCCACTATTTTCCCTTTGTAAGTGGAACCAATATTTCCTTGGCTAAAGGCGATATCCCTCGCCCGCAGGGCCCACACCGCCCAGCCCCATGAGCCTCGTGTGGAAGGTAAATCAGGGTAACTCAGCGATAACATTGGCAGGAGGACCAGTGCCTGGTGCCCACAAGGATCCACCCCCCACATTGGGGGGATGAAAATCCCACACTGCGGCTGCCAGGACTCGATCCTGCGTCCTTGGCTGCAATCTGCTGCCAAGTTACCAACTGAGCTAAGCCCCTGGAGGCCAAACCAATATTTCCCTATAAATTACATGTTGGAGATGAAAAGAATTCATCAAAAAACAAAAGGCAAAGTTTAATTAGTGCCACATCACCATCATGGCTTCTCTCCACCAATGGCTGCTGCTGCCTCTTTTGATCATATGCTTATTCTCAAATAATATCATCCAAATCTCATCAGCCACACAATTATTCCATAAACTCCCAAGGCTTGGAGTAACCAACCGCAATAACCCAAGCACCGTTTCTAAAGCTTTAGATTCAGATGATTTTCTAGGCTATTTTTACAACCAAACTCTGGATCACTTCAATTTCAAACCCAAAAGTTACGCAAAATTCAAGCAATTTTACGTGTTAAATTCAAAGTACTGGGGTGGCGCCAAGTCCAAGTCCCCAATCTTTGTGTACCTGGGTGCAGAAGCCGGCATCGAAGGAGACATACCTAATGTTGGTTTTCTCTTAGATATTGCTCCTCGTTTCAAGGCTCTCCTTGTCTACCTCGAGGTATGTATGTACTTACTATTACGTACGAGAATTAATCATGCCTTCTCTCTGTTTCATTAAAAGAGCTCATTTTAAAAAAGTTTTTTAAAGTGGGACCATATTTATTTTGGTGGGTGGGAGGGAATTTTTTGTTTTTATGGATATTTTGAAGATGTTTTTATTTTTTTCTGTATCTATAAACTTGATGATCAGCATCGGTTTTATGGGAGATCGAATCCGGTGGGATCAATGGAAAAATCACTTGAAAACGAGGAAATTCGAGGCTATTTTAGCTCAGCGCAAGCTTTAGCGGATTATGCCGAGATTTTGTTGCATCTTAAGCGGAATTTATCAGCCAATCATTCTCCGCTCATCGTCTTCGGTGGCTCATATGGAGGAAGTACGTCCTTTAATAGTTTTGCAATTGTTTATTTACCCCTAAAAGTTTGAGTATAGTTACGAATCAAGGTCTCTGTCTTTTAATATCGTACATGTTACAAATAAAATATGTGAGACATAAAATTACAAAAGAATTCGGTAGTCTATAGGATGTTTATTTTTAAACAATTGTACCATATTTCGATTTTTTTTTTTTTAACAATCTCTAAATTTAAAAGAGTGTTTTGTAATTTTACACAATAATAGGTTCGATTTCGTATTTTGTATATTGCAGTGCTAGCTACGTGGTTCAGACTCAAGTATCCACATATAGCCGTGGGTGCTTTAGCCTCATCAGCACCAATTCTCTACTTCGATAACCTCACTCCACAAAGTGCCTATCATTCTGTAATCACCAAGGACTTTAAAGTAAATAAATATTTGATTTTTACTTAATTACTAATTACTTATCTTTTGCTAATTATTTCTTAGTTTAATTTTTATCTGGGGAAAAAAAAGTGAAGGATATATAATTTTGGAATGTTAATTAATTAATTTGCAGGATGCGAGCGAGAATTGTTACAAAACTATAAAGGAATCTTGGTCTATAATTGACAAATTTGGTTCTCAACCCAACGCTCTCAGTAGTCTCAGCCGAAAATTCAAGACTTGCAAGTAATTATTTATTAATTTATTGTTTCTATTTTTTCTGGTTTTACGGGGAAAGATCCTCTGTCCTAAAAATTTTGGAGTGAACCACTAAAATAATGGCAAAATTCAGAGGGTGATAGTGATGTGATGAGATTAAAATTCCACTTTTATCCTTTAGAATATACTAAATTTTTAATGGTAACTGTCCCAAAATTTATGGGACAGAGGATCTTCTACTCCCAATTTAACTACATCTTTAGTTCACTCATTAATAATGATTATCTAAGAATATATGTAAGGGTACTAAATTTGGAGATGATCATCTTGCAAAGGTTATTCTACAAGTACATGATTGATTACCCCACCTATATATATCCCACATTTCCACTCTAATAATTGTATTAACAATTTACACTAATATACCATACTTTACATATATATGATTTAGAAAAGAAGACAAGAGAATCTAATTTTCATTCAAATCATTCTTTCATTTTTCATTATATTTTTTTGAAAGGTTTCAATCAAATCATTTGATGACATTTTTTTTTTAAGTCTTAGAACTCCCACAATCCAGAATTCATGACCTCAATATTGCAAGGCTTCCATTTTACTCTTCCTCCAAATCGTTTCATGACATAATAATATAATAAATGGCGAAGTAACTCGCAATAATCCATAAGGTTTGTGCCAGACTACATCTCACATCTCAGTCCTCAAATTATGAAAATTATAACATTTTGATCTCCTTAAAAATAACATCTTGGTCGCTCAAAAGGTTATTTTGTACCGCTTTCGTCCCCATTAAAATAACTGTGTTTAGAAAATGACCCGTGCCTACAATAACTAATTTTGCATAATTTTTTTCACTTATATATTTACTTTCTAAACATGCTCAGTAATTGTGGACCATGTATAACAGTTTTAGTAAGAGTATATATAACACGTAAAAAAATAAATAACTAATACTTTTTCATTTGGATAACAATTTTTTTCCCTAAAACATAACGCTTTTAATTAAATGGAAAAAGTAATTTTAAAAATTGCAAAAACTGAAATGAAATCCAATATAACCATTAATTAGGGACCGCTATGTAATTTACACTATAATAAAGCATGTAGCATTTAGAATTATATTGTTTCATTAATTATTACGTTGTTTTCACTAAATAAATTATTGTTTTTTTTTTTATTTGGGGGGTGCCAAGCAATTTGAATACACCTTCCGATCTGAGCGGTTACTTGCTGTCAACCTACGTATCCAGCGCTCAATATGACGCACCGCCTACGTATCCTGTGAAACAGTTCTGCAAAGGGGTTGATGAAGCACCCAAAGGAAGTGGTGTTCTTGATCGAATTTTCGCAGGAGTTGTTTCCCTCAATGGCAATCTTTCATGCTACGATATTGGGGGATCTTCCCCTCCCTCCGAGACGGATCTAGGCTGGAATTGGCAAGTAAGTTCACAATATATATACCCCTCTGGTCCAAAATAAAAGACGTTTTTAGAGTTTTTAAAATAGATTAAAAATCCGTTAGAAGACAAAGAAACGCTCAGCTATTGTAATTTAATACTACTATGACTTGGAATTGTAATCCAATTAATACTACTAAGTTATGTAAGATAATACTAACTCTTTAATTAGTAGATCGTGAGTTGAGAAAAAAAAAAACAAAAAAACTATGCTTTTTGATAAAAGGTTATTTATTTTTAAAATTGTTATTTCTTCCAAAACGTCTTTTATTCTAGACTGGAGGGGAGGGAGTATATACTTTTATATTTATTAATGGTTAAATATCTACTTTCCCCCATCCAATGAAAAAGTATTGTTTTATATATATATATATATATATATATATTTTCCGTCTTAATCCTGTTTCAAAAAATATTTGTCCTAATGGCGAAGTCGTGTTTCGATCTCTTTATTTAATAGATTTGGTAATATAATTATATGGAGTTTATAATTAATGTCATCAGTGGAACAAATAGTGACAAATTAGTTAATTTCGGTATTGTGCATTTAAACTCCTAAAAGATCATATTGTACATGTTCAAATTAGAACGGAAGAATAACATTTTATCATATATATACATATAAGTTACAACATTTAAAATATGTAACTTGTCACTATTCTTTTCACGTATATCCTTACTCTTTAAATGTAAATTTTGATTGTGAACAAAGTATAATTATATTAGTAATTATAATAAATTAATTAATTTGAAATTCAGGTATGCAGCGAAATAGTATTTTCCATTGGGAGTAACAGCAATGAGACGATGCTCCCAGATTTGCCTTTCGTTTTAAGTAATTATGTAGACGACTGCAAAAACACTTATGGGGTCCCACCTCGTCCCCATTGGATCCCCACTAACTACGGTGGCCCTGTATGCTTTCTTTCTCCTCTTTCAATTCATCACTTTTATTTCATTTCATTTCAAAAAAAACAAAAAGTCATTTTATAAATAGATATATACATATATATAGGCATAATTACTCTTTGACCCCTGTATTTATAAATTTGTTCGACTTTTGCCTTTCAAATTTTCAAAACACATCTTTCTCGCCTTCTAAATTGTTACGTACTATTTCATAAAAGTTAGACATTATATATTGTTTTCACTTTTGCTTATGGCAGTAATACTTCTTGAAGGCAATTAAGGGGTAAAGATTATATTATGAAATTATATGGGGAGAAGGTCAAATTATTTTATAAATAAAAAATAATTAATTAATTATATATATATATATATGACTATAGTCGCGTTAAAGGAATCATTCTGTCATCGAATAATAACCTATGCAATTGCACATGCAATAATATTAGTAATGTATCAAAGGCTTAATTCAGTGATAAAATGGCTCTTTAACGAGATCATAATTTTAACGAGATCATAATTTTTGTAGATAAATAAATTCTTGTGTGTATGTAATTCTATTTAATTATTTTGGGCATGGCAGGATATGAAACTGGTCTTTAAAAGATTTGGGAGCAACATTATCTTCTCCAATGGCTTAAGGGATCCTTATAGTACAGGAGGGTACGTGGCTAATCAAAACAAGCTTTTCTTTTTTCTACTCGTATTATATATTATTAATTTACTATTTAAACATTAATTAATATTGTTAATTAATCTCTTTGGATAATTAAAGATGATGAGTGTTTATGTAAATTAATGCTGGACTCATTATTTCTTCTATCTTTTTCAATCACAGAGTTTTAGAGAACTTATCAACAACTCTACTCGCTGTCTATACAAAAGAAGGTTTGGTTTTTATTTTTATTTCTTAAAATATTTTGAGTTATCTTTCATGTATTAACAATTACATGTAGAAATATATATATATATAACATATTGAATTAAATCTATACAAATCTAATTATTAAAATGAAAAATAATCAGTGTATAGGACAAAATCACATGCATATGTACCGAAATATGAATCTAATTTTGAATTTATCACTATTCATATGATGAAAGTACGAACTTGCACCAAAAAATAAAAAGAAGAAATAAACTCACATGTATTCATGAGAAAATGTAACCCTCTCTTATTTGAAGACATATGATAAACTCCTATATATATATATATATATATATATATGTGGATGTTAGGAAAAGATAATTCTCATGGAGGAAAATTAAAATGAATAAATAAAAACTAAATAGAAATTTATTTTTCCCTAGCCCATATATGGGAAGTGGAGGAGTATGAAAAAAAACAAAAGAATGTTGGTTTTTCCATTCTTGTTCATCCCTTCCTTTTTAATCTATTTGAAACATATTCCGAACTTTTTTTAAGGTAATAAAAACAGTTACTGATGACGCTTAAAATCATCTAGCAATGCATCTAAACCTTTATAGTTAACAATTTTAAGTACATTATCAATTAATTGAAAATTCATGCCTACACGTAATTAATTGAGATTTAAATATATAATGGAAATTAATTAATTAATCTGTTTTTATATCTATGTATATATAGGATCACATTGCTTGGACTTAAGGGCATCTGACAAAAGCGATCCGGCATGGTTGGTTGCTCAAAGGAAAGCTGAGGTCAAAATCATGAAAAAATGGATCAAATCTTATTATGCTGACCTCCACGCTACGTCATCAAAGGAAGCCATGCTTAACTAGTTCGATCTTCCTGAAAACTCTGTGTGTGTTTTTTTTTTTTTTTAAAGTTCCGTACGTACTATGATGTCAGAGATGATCATCGTCGATCATCATAATTAATTATGTGTATTGATTGATATATAATAAAAATAAGTTTGTGCGATGTCCCACTTCGTTTGGTGGCGACATTTGTTTCCTATATACGTAATTATATTACTCATATATAAAAAGATTACATAAACTCATCAGCCAATAATATCCGGGTGGGTTTCGAACCTGCAACATGCGGAAATCCAGTTTGGGTACTAATCGCTAGACTGTAGCTTCGAACCCACCTAGTCTTAATTAGTCTGTCTCTTCTCATTTCACAGCTTTTCTTCCCTCATCTCCCATATTGTAAGGACAGGATATATAGTGTTTTAAATAAATAAATATATATATATATATATACACACACATAGTTATTAATCTCTTTAATTTTCATGTTATATATAACCCCTTCTATTATAGGAATGTTTATGTCAATCAATAAGTTGAATTCATTTTTATCCCACTAATAAGAAGAAGTTTCTTTTATTGCTAGTGAAATTAAATCATTTGGAAGCTTTCATTGTATTATCAGCGACATATTCGAGATCGAATTTATGTTTTAGTATATGATTTGTTCAACGCAAAGAAAATTCTCTTTTATGTTTAGATCTATATGGATATGTTTATAGAGGTATAAGTTTTAAATCAGTACATTAAATTAAATTAATGAAATATGACTCTAATTCTCAAAAGAAAAAGAGGTGACACTAAATTAATAGTAAATTTACAATTTTCGTCCATAATTTTTGCTTATATTGGCATTTCTAGTCCAAATCATTCAAAAATTATGAAAAAAAGAAGACACAACTAGGGCTAGGAGAAATTAGAACGTTCTCTTTGGTACAGAGCAAGGAAGCCACGACCACGTACGAGAGAATCTAACCAAATCGGCAATTTACATTACCAATATACCCACTACAAATTTAGACGTACAACCATTAACGTTATCACTGTGCCAACTACGAATTTCCGTAACATTTTGTTTCATGGTATTTTTGTACCTTGCCCCTCTATGGTATAGAACTGGTGGATATTACAGTAAAAGGAGAAGAGAAACAAGTGCATCTGATTCTTTCTTGAAAAGGGATCGAATTTGACAACAAAATGCATGCACCACTAACAATTGATGCCTCAATATCAACAGGATTAAAGGAATATTTTGTGTTTCTTTCACAAATATGTGAATGGCGCTAAGGACCAAATTAATGATGCTGCTTCCCTACACACTTGAATTTACAAATGATTAATATTTGGGTGTGAACAAAAGTTATTGTCGCCTCGCCGGTGTGAATGGCCACCGGCCGGAGCGGAGTCGGCTTGCCACTTTCAGTTTGTGAATTGGGAATTTGGAATAGTGGCGTCGCGGTTGAAAAACAGCTAAACATCATCGTCGATTCAGACGGCTTGATTATTTAGAGAGCCGCGAATTGGTGGACAGTCTGACATGCACTTTTTTTTCTTTTTCTTTTTTTTAAATACGAGTATTGAATTTAGATTCAAAACTATCATGCTTATGTTGTGAAATATTGCGTATCACAAATTTTATTTATCGAATTTAGTTAATGATGTATTAGTTGTTTGTTTACACAAAACTAACAAATAATGCGTATAACTTCTGATGTAAATGTGTATAACTTATGATGTATTGAGTATTGTTGTTGATAGGGCTGTTCAAAGGCAGATATCCGACCCGACCCGACCCGATCCGAATGGATCAGATCAGTTTTGGATCGCCGATCAGGATCGGATTGGGTCTTTTATGATCAGGTCGGATATCTGCTTTTGAACAGCCGATCCGAACTCTTTTTTTTTTTTTTTTCCCTTCTTCCAGCCATATCGTTTCTTTTCTGTTATACTACAAACCACAGGCGTCGCCACCATATACTCCATGAAAAGTGAAAAATAGTCCAAATCCAGGGTGGGTTGAGCCGCAAATCTTGAAAAAGTAGATAATCAAACTTGTTCGAAAGTAAGTGAGTTGAAGCCAAGAAATTAGGGTTTGAAGAATTTGTGCATATCAAATGGTCCGCCGAACCGCGAAAGAAGACAGTGAACATCAAATGTCCGATCCGATTTCTAAAGTGCATATCAAATGCTGATCCGATTTCACCGTCTTCTTCCAAAATCAACCAGATGGGTTTCAATTTCTTGATGAAAGAAAGGAAATGGGTGATATCTAAAGTCAAGTTCTAAGGCTTTTTGACTGATTGCTGGTAATGAAGCTTTTAGCCTTACCGACAATCGATCCCTTCCTTTTCCTTTCTTTCCTATTTTCTGAACGGATTGAGAAACGAGATGAAGCATTGAGGAGTGGAAGGTGTCGGCAGATTGAGAAATGTGTGAAGAATATGGAATTAGAGTTTAGGTCATTTTAAAACTTCACGTTAACCTTTTTTTTTTTTTTTTAAAGTTTCGGATCCGTTCGGATCAGAACCGATCCGATCCGATCTAACTGATCCAAAATTTTTTTGATCGGATCGGATCAGCATGATCCGACCCGAACCGCGGGTCAAGTGAACAGCCCTAGTTGTTGATATATCCCTTGTTTCTATAAAAAAAAATTTTTAAAAAATCACCTGTAATGACAAAAGAAATTATCAATTTTACCAGTTAAGTATCGCCTTTCTTAAAAAAATCATATATATATATATATATATATATATTGTGAACACACGTCAAATGGTTCGATAAGTCTTATAAGAGACTCTCTCAAGAAATTATACTTCGTATTTAAAGAAAAAAAAAAAGGGTTATTTGTATTTAAAAACGATAGATTTTAATCTCGTATTAGGATTTTTTTTTATTTTTTTTTTAATGAAGTAGTGACCAGAGTAGTTCTTTATTGATATATAAGAGCATGACGGAGGGGCATATAGCTTGACCTCCAATAAAAAAATATTACGGCAAAATTCTATCCACTAATGTAAGAAAAAGATGGTGCATTCAAAGTGATCAATCCTCTTATTCACATGGGGAGAGAAGAATGGCTGAACACTTGAGGCGCGAGCAAAAGGCTTACGTGCCGAGACAGAAAATCTGTCACTGAATTCGCCACTCTGTATATATGCTTGAAACTGAAAAAGCCTAAGAAATCCTTCAGCCTCACCCCCTTCTGCAGAATAGAAGAAGCACGCAAATGTCATATGATCGACCTTTTGAAAACAGTCTAGCAAAGATTTGGAGTCTGTCTCTGACAGACCGATAGACATGATTCAAAACATGATTTATTGTGTGTGCACAACATGTAAATTACCTCTTGAATTATGTGTGATTTGCAATTTAAACGTAATTTTTTTTCTGAAATATAAATAAACTTGTCTTAATTTATCTTCTCCATCAATAAAATGAATCGAATTTCCATCGTTTCTGATGGAGTAGAAACCAGTCAACAGAGCACTATTCATGAACCGTGATAATAGCTATTTAACCATGATGAAGGTCAAAGATCATCCATGCAACCTTTATTTAAAAGTATAACTTTTTAAATTCGATTATGACAATACAAATGTGTGTCACGTTAACATGTTTCGAATTCTTAAAGCTACATAGATACTTATAACTTTAATTCTTTTATCGTTATGTACCCACTGATACCTAATCGATAACGAACCTGAATAGCTTTTTTGGGTCCAATTCCATCCATTTTGGTTGAGGCAATTCTTACTTCTTCATCGGCAACTAGAGTGGTTGTGGCACAAGTTAATTTCATCAAGAAAATGAAAGCAAATCATGCTTATAATATATATCTTAGTGGTATATTGAGACCACATACACGTGTCACATTATTCAAATGCTGTGGCTAAGGAAATGATCCAATGAGACTTGGGACATTAAAAAGTATTATATATTTCCTCTATTTTGAGGAATAGTTATATTTGTTAAATGTATTTCTTCCTAATTTTGAATTTCAATATTTAAAATAAATAATTTATCAGTGTTTTTCTTTTTCAACACTTAATAAAACTGGTAGCCACTCCCATTTATTTATTTTTTTATTTTAAAAATCATGGAAATTGCTCGAGCAATAAGCTATTAGGCAAATTTTGCTATGGAAATAATCCTAACATTTCTTTTTTCGAAGAAAATGCGATACTTCAGTTGCTAAGTCAATACATAAGAGGCTATACAAAATACTTGCTATATCAGAGGCTATACTTAATAAACGATATTTCAACACCTAAACTCGATATTCGCATGTGTCATGGTCCGACCCGTCAAATATAAGTTTTAACTTTTTTTTTTTTTATGCCCTTACTTTAATTATGTGTGGATTGTGGGTCATACTCATACATAATTATACTCAAAACAAGAAAATGATTAAATAAGACTCGTCCATGAGAACAGGAGGAGTAGCTTTTATGTTCTTTGACGAAAAAGACATATCTTCAATTTTGAGATTAATGAATGGTCGTTATGAGTTTACCTATCAATTTATTGATAATTTGTAAAAGAAAACGTGCCCACAAAAGATATGATATGAACTATTCCTTAAAAGCAAATAGATAAAATGGACAACGTTAATCATACTATTTAAAAACACACACAAGTGAGAAACAAAAGAAAAACTATAATATGGAAAGGATCGAACGTTCAAGAATAAATCACACATTTGATACTTATGTTTGATTGCGTAACATTTTTTTTTTTTGGTGCTTTTTGGAAATTGTGGTAATTTTACCCTATTATAGATGGTTTTACTTTGGTCATTTTAGGCACTTTGTGAGGAGCTAGTGAAAAATAATTTGGGTCCAAATTGAATAATTAAAAATGGTAATGAATTAAAAAGAAATAAAAAATTGAGATAAATGAAAAATAATTGTGAAATATCTTTTGGTGTGAAACTATGATGGCAGAGTATTGAGATTTTTCTAACTGGTTACAAGTTTAGATAATTAAACTTAACCATAAATATTTATTTTAAAAAAAATAAAATGTGAAAAATCAAAACTACAAAATGCGTTGTATTTTGATGACGTGCGTTTTTTAATTTATTATTTTCGTAAGATACTCTTGTATATTTAGTTTCAAAAGTATCACGGATATATTATCAAAGCATGCATATAACCTCTTGTGTATCTAGTGTAATGAAAAACAAACTATCATTTTAAGGTTAAATTATCATGTATCACATATAATCATTGATATATTGCTTATTGTTTATACTGTATGATGTATTGTATGTTTCTAATATATACATACACACACACATATATATATATATACACACATTAAAAAAATTGATTTTAATGGTTTGTTTAATCGCTCGTCTTATACAATAAAAAAGTGACAGTAAAAAATGTATTGCTTGTAATAAAGAAAGGGCCAGTGGCGGAACCAGAAATTAATATTAGTGGGGGCTAGTATAAATTTTTTTGACTAAATAAATGTATTTAGGGATTAAATTTTCCAACTCACTCTTGTAAAAATGATAAAAGTATATAAATCTTGATGAAACATTAGTTCTAGTTGTGTTCGTGCACAAAAGATGTGTTAACTGCTACATTTGTTTTAAAAAAAACTGCAATATTTACTCATAATTTAAAAATAAATGGCTTGAGAAAGTAAATGTAGCAAAAGAAATTAGTAAAGAAAGAAGAAATATTTAATGGATAATAAGGTAAAAAAGAAACAAGAAAACTGAAGAAGAGGAACAATTGGAATATGATGCGCTCTTATCTCTTGAAACCAGAGCGAAAACTTCAAAAAAAAAAAAAATGGAAAAAAGAGTTCCAACTTTTTTAACTTTTAGAGTTTACTTTACTAAAAATTACAATTACAACCGTAAGTAAATGGTTAGGCTGAAAGGCGCTAGAGATCTACTTAATTACTAATTAGTCCATTTTAGATATTAAAATATATATATATATATATATATGGCAACTCAGATGGGCACTCGGTGAAGAAATGAAGTCTGCAACTCCAAATCTACAACAGCACCCAACAAAATCGCAAAATTGCAAGGAAACAAAGAGGCAAGTATGAACAACAGAGGCTACGACTAGAGATATTCAACAACAAAACATTACAATTAAATTAAAAGGTGGGTAGTGCAGTTGGATGTTACGGGATGGGGGCTGATGGTGCGACTGTGGTGTGGGCTAGAGACGTGGAGGAGATGAACGGTGGGTACTATTCTCCCAAGCCGGCGGCAAGCTTGGTGGGGGTTGGAGCCCACACCAGCCCCCATTTACATCCGCCACTGAAAAGGGCAAAGGTTCAAATAAGCCCCTGCTGTTTGCCTCAAAGTCCAGATAAGCCCCTTATTTTTGGATCAAAAACACCCCTAACGTTACAAAAAATGGCCAAATAAGCCCCTCCTCCGTTAACCATCTGCCACATGAACATTTTTTGCTGACGTGGTTAAAAAAGTGCTCCACGTAGGCGACATGTATTGTTATTTACCTTGTAAAAAAAATACATAATGACGTGGAATAAGCAGTAAAAATGGGAAGACACTTTTCACAGGCATTTCATCGAACACCGTCTTCGCATCTTCAATCAACCCACAAGCAGCATACATAGCCACAAGCTTTGTTTGCAATAACTCATTCTTCTGAAGCCCATTATTTCTGATGCGGGCGTCCACTATTTTCCCTTCTTTAAGAGCCTTCTTTCTAACACAAGCGGCAATAAGACGGAAAAACGTAGTGGGGTTCACCGGGATGACGCGTTGTTCTAAGTAATCCAAAACGGAATTGTTATTTGCATTAACATTTTTACTATTCACAGTAACATTTTTATGTGAAAAGTCTATAATGCCCCTTAGGTCTTAAAAAAAAATCATTTTTACTCTAATTATGGCCGATAGTCACGAAAACAATCCATATTACACGGTAAGTAAACAATCTATACAAATTTTTTACGTAAAATTGGGTTTTTAACAAAAAAAATTTGTCTGGATTTGTTATTTGCAGTAACCAAAATCTCGCCCCCTGTGGATCGTACTCATGACTATCGGCCATAATTAGAGTGAAAATAAATTTTTTTTTAAAAAAAACTAAGGGGCATTATAGATTTTTCACAAGAAAATGTTACTGTGAATAGTAAAAATGATACTACAGATAGTATGCCCCAATCCAAAATGGCAAGAGCTTCTTTGAGCTTATTTTGGCTGGCGAAATTCTGGATGTCTCTGTACACAAATTTCGGGTTTCTGTTGTGGATTGACAAGCGTTCGGAAAATGCATCTCTCTTGGTGAATTTTCGTCTTCGGGATGGCTGATTATGGCTGTAGCTGCGGTGGTTTTCAGGAGGCAGAGTGATTCTTGATGCAATTGATAGTCTCTTGGTTTTGGAGGCTCTGATTCTTGGTTGATTGAACTGAATGAGAGGATTGGAAGGAAATGAGCTCAGATGAAAATGGTGGGGAGTGACAGTGGGTTTGAGAGATAACGACAACGCCTCCGTTTGAGAGTGGGTTGGATTTCTTTGAATGAATGGTGAATAGCATCAGCGAGAGGAGGAAAGAAGAGAGCAAAACGATGAGCTCCATGGAAATAGGTTCAAAGCTTTTATTCCCATTTTTACTGCTTATTCCAAGTCATTATGTATTATTTTTTGTTACAGGGTAAATAACAATACTTGTCACCTACGGGGAACACTTTTTTAACCACGTCATCAAAAATTGCTCATGTGGCGGATGGTTAAAGGAGGAGGGGCTTATTTGGCCCTTTTTTGTAACGTTGAGGGTGTTTTTGATCCAAAAATAACGTTAAGGGCTTATCTGGACCTTGGGGCAAACATCAACAGCTTATTTGAACATTTGCCCAATAAAGAAAACAAACGTATCAATTTGAAGCACTAAAATATCGCGTGTCATACCGTCACACAATTTGACAGGAAACTACCAACTCTATATATATATAAACCCAAACATAAATGACTAGAATGGTGAATTTTCCCATCACAATGCCCCTAATCAAGTGGAGCACCATTCCCCGTGAAGATACCTCACAAATGAGTAGCAGAATCATGCCTAGCCAGAGCATTTGCCTCTCCAAAAACATGACAAAAAGAAACCCTAGATTATCACTCTGTAATTCAGTTTATGTTTAAAAACCAACTGATCAATTGTTCGATTTTTGCATAGAAAGTTTAAAATTATAGGGTAAATTTTAAACGCAGAACAATTTGGCCAGATTAATTTTTGCGCCATTGGAATTTGTTTTGAAACATATTTTAGAGCAAATTTTTGCAGTTCTGACAGACGTAGCCATGTTCTTTTGCTAGTTCTCAGACCCTGGTTTTGCTTGTTTTTGGGTCTGAGTCCAACAAATATGTTGAATTGGGCTCAGTCCAATGTTTCTTTAGCTGCGTTCTTTTCACTGGGTCTTACTCCCTGGTCTCAAATTTTTGCAGTTTTGACAGACGTAGCCATGTTCTTTTGCTAGTTCTCAGACCCTGGTTTTGCTTGTTTTTGGGTCTGAGTCCAACAAATATGTTGAATTGGGCTCAGTCCAATGTTTCTTTAGCTGCGTTCTTTGCACTGGGTCTTACTCCCTGGTCTTAGAACATATACACAGCCGCGGCCTATTGGTTCTTTCCCTCAATCCTTCGTGCTTCAGCGTTTAGCGCAAACCGAAGCCTCTACACATCGGCCTCTTCTCTTCCGTTTCTTCCCCAATCATTCCGGGTTATCGGCGACCACGAGCAAGAGTCGAAGTTTCTGCTGTGCCGGTGACGTCGATCCCTTTTGCTCTGCGCTAAACAGTCGGTGAATCGTTTCCACTGTTCGGAAGGTTTTCATCCCAATTTAGGGGTCTAGGGTTCAGGGAGAAATAGGAACACAAAAATTTGTGGGAACCGCTTGCTTGGGCTGTAGGGAAGGAGTTCCAGCCGAGCTCATTGCTGCTTGAATCTGTCAATTTCACAGACGCGTGTGAATTCTCTGTCGTACAAATCATAGAAGACGCACAACTGTGCAATTGATCCGGCGGTGCAGGGGTGTTGTGAACCAGCCGCGGTCACCAAATATCCAACCTTGTCCGGCGGTACGGATTTTCTATATTCATTACTGGCATTAGAACCGTACATGTAGGTGAGTCTACTGTCCGAATGTTTCGTCTACGGTTTGTTAAATATCTAGCCTTGTTCCCATTTTTTTTGTAGATATGCGATCTTGTTTAATAAATTGGGCTGAGAACCTGAGCTCATTACAATGCCGAAATTCAGGACTGGAAAGTTTTCCTTGTGGATGTTAGATATGTGACTCCCTTGTTATTTTACTGAACTTCTTGAGTTGATTTCAAAGCTATCTTATCCATTTAGTTGATTGAGTTTTAATCCTCAGTTGTAAGCTAGTAAATAATTTTTGCCCATGAAATAGGTAGATGTGTTACGACCATGCCTGTGGTTTCTTTTTTCATTTGGTCAGTTGTGTATTTTGGCAGACATAGTTCACCTTGCATTGTTCATCTCCTCTAACGTCCCTGTGGTTTCTTTTTGTATTTATTGGTTCTTGCATCACTGATGGGATTTCATAGCTTCGATAGATTTCTGTGATTTCGTCAATTCTAACATTTTATACGACTGTTTCAGAGGAGATGTAGTCCTTTTTTCTGGTTTTTCCTTTCCATTCTAGTTGTAGACAAGAAAATTGGATCTCCATGTAGAGCTTGCCTGAGCAGTGGAAACCCCAAACTTCCATGGTTAACACGTGTTGTTTTCGTAAGTTGTGGTAGACTATGAGACTCTAGTGGATATGCACAGATCCATGCGCGTTGTGTGGTTTGCTGGAAACTAAGAATGGCCACCAAACCTTCATTTTGAATATTACCCAAAATGCTTCTTGCTGAAGTAATGTAATGTGTTTGTTCTTAGCATAATTGAAAAGTCAAATACTAGAAAACAGTGCCTCTCTGCTTTGTCTTTGCTGTTTGTTTGTGTGACTCACATATTAAGATTATAGGCATATACCTCACACTTACACAGAAGCAAGCAAGATTTTGGTTTTACCATTTGAGTTGCTGTCTTGCCCTGCATTTCTGCATTTTTTGCCTAATGAACTTTGATAACATACCTTAAAACTGTGGCCATTTGGATAAACTCCCTGTTTTGGGATGATTTGGTTGCTGTTTGGTGCTGAAATCTTGCTGAATTCTATTGTATTTTATTACTGTTATGAGTGTGAAAAAAGGGCAAAGGATCACATCTTGTTTGGATTCGGAAAATGAACTTTTTTGGGATGATTTTGGTTGCTGTTTGGTGCTGAACAACGTGCTGAATCCTTGCTGTTTTGCCCTGCATTTCTGCATTTTTTGCCTAAGGAACTTTGATAACATACCTTAAAACTATGGCCATTTGGATAAACTCCCTTTTTTGTGATGATTTGGTTGCTGTTTGGTGCTGAAATCTTGCTGAATTCTAGAGTATTTTATTACTGTTACGATTGTGAAAAAATGGCAAAGGATCAGATCTTGGTTGGATTCGGAAAATGAACTTTTTTGGGATGATTTTGGTTGCTGTTTGGTGCTGAACAACATGCTGAATCCTTGTTGTCTTGCCCTGCATTTCTGCATTTTTTGCCTACTGAACTCTGATAACATACCTTAAAACTGTGGCCATTTGGATAAACTCCCTTTTTTGGGATGATTTGATAAAGGATAACAATCCCGGAGACGCAATATTTGAAGAGTTTGCGGACGGCGATGAAGATAATGAGAATGTTGTGCTTCATGCTCAAACGGGTTGGAATGAACCAGAAGAGGTTAATCAATCACAAGCTGGAATCGATCAGATATCGGCACTGCGAATGGAGATTGTGCAGCAATTGGCAGAGAGTTTTAGAATGTAGTGCATCTACTGTAATATAGATGATGTAGGCTTTGGACGGGATGTATTTTTTTTGGATTTCTGCAATCTGTGACGATAATTAGCGTGTTGGTACTGTTGTTTAATTGTACTTCAATTTAGTTTGTTATTTATGGTAATTTTGAGTTAAGTTGAACGTTATTAGTTTGTTAATGAATATGGGAAAATTGTGACTTTGCGAAATGAATATTTCCAGAACAACAAATTCAATATGGCTTATGCACGACTATTATACCGCGACAGATGATTCTATTTTTAAATTTAATATAATTTTTGAAAAAATCATTCGATTGTTTCTATTTTAGCATTTTTTATAAAATAATTGAAAGCGAATTTTAGGGGTGTTGGGAATATTAGGGTTTTTAAAAAAAGGGAAAAAGACATTTTGAAAAAATTTGTGCTGAGAACCATGTTCTTCTGCTGGGTCTGAGACCTGGGGTTGAAACCAGATCTCAGAACTGTGTTTCTTAAAAACTGGGCTGAGACCCACTAGGGCTGAGAACTGGTTCTGAAACCAGTTCTCAGAACTAGCAGAAGAACAGGCTACAAAAATATATATAGAAAAATTTAAAACCAGAAGAAAGAAAAATTATTGAAGAATTATATAACTTCGAACAGAGTGCTGGCCGGGTGCGATTTTGTTGATTTGTTGCCACGATGGATAATAGGGTAAATTACATATTTAACCTCTCTAGGTTTTGTACGACCAAATATTTACTGAAGTTTTAAAATTTTACGTCGCCCCTGTTGGATAATGGATTAATGCCAAGATAAAATTAAGCTGACCTCGGCCGTGGCAGACCTGAAGTCCAGTTACACAGGTGCATGACAGCTGGTGTATGTGACAGGTGTCCTTTAATGGTGAGAGAATGACGCGTGTAAGGACATGAAGATGACACCATGATTGATTAGTTTGGACAGTTGGAACCACTCACCCCCTTTCCCGCTATAAATACCCGGTTATTCTCTCATTTGAAATATATTGAATTCTTACTTAATCGAGACAATATATCGTTTTACTCTCCTACTAACTTAGGCATCGGAGTTATATTGGGGAGAAATTCCCAAACGCCGGAACTAAAGGAGAAGACCGACGTCAAGTGAGCTTGGCGTAAAGTGAGATTCAACAGCCCCATATATAACAAGGGATCTGACTAGTTTGCTACTGGAAATGTGAAAGTAATTACGTTTAATGAGAAAATATTTTGGCTAAAAAATAAATAAAGAAAAGTTAAAAATAAAAATAAAAAAAATAAAAGGATAACACTCAGAAGTGGGGTACTATTATTGTATATATTTTTTGGGCAAATTATATTTATCTCTCTGAACTTTGGCTATAACTATGAATCCATCTCTACTCTTTTAAAAAATACAAATAATTTCATGGAGTCACTAGACCGCAAAGTTAAAATCGGCAAAACACAAATAACTCCCTTATGTTTTAATTTCTTTGTTTAAATACCTTCCAGGAACCCTTTTACATTTTTGGGCTTTTACAACATTTACGGTTTTAGCTTTATCGTTTGGTGAATTGTTATGCATATACCTAATCAATGGTGGCGATCAATCATAATTTCTCAAAAGTTCAGAGAATAATTATAATATAACGACGTTTATGCCTCCATATGCCTTGATTGGAACCGACATTTACCTATATATTACACATTGGAGATGAAAAGAATTCATCAAAATTCGAAAGGCAAAGTTAATTTCGTGCCACAATGACTTCTCTCCACCAATGGCTTCTGCTGTCTCTTTTCAGTAAATGCTTATTCTCAACCTCATCAGCCACAAAGTTGAATAAATTTCCAAGGATGGGAATAATGCCCATCAGCACTGTTCCTCAAACTTTGGATCCAAAAGAATTTCAACCCAATATCTATGATCAAACCCTCGACCACTTCAATTATAATCCACAAAGTTATGCCAAATTCAAGCAATATTATGTGATCAATTCAAAGTACTGGGGTGGCGCCAATTCCAAGTCCCAATTTTTGTGTACCTTGGTGCAGAAGCCCCCTTGAAGATACCATACCCACCATTGGTATTCTCCAGGAAATCGCTCCTCGTTTCAAGGCTGTTCATGTCTACCTCGAGGTACTTATTTAATGAAACAGAGAGAGTACTAAATATGAAGTTTAATAATTTCTTCAAAGATTTGCTGTTTAATTTCTGTGCGTGTGAACTTCATCAGCATCGGTTTTATGGGAAATCAAATCCGTTGGGATCGATGATTAAATCATTGGCAAACGAGGAAATTCGAGGCTATTTCAGCTCAGCTCAAGCTTTGGCGGACTATGCAGAGATTTTGTTGCATGTGAAGCGGAAATTAAAGGCTCATCACTCTCCGGTCATCGTCTTCGGTGGCTCGTACGGAGGAAGTACGTTACTTTAATTCAAAACCGTACAGTTGTTTCTCTTAATTAATAATTACTATATCACTATCAGCGGCGGAGCCACAGCATATGGTGGTGCACTCAAAATTTTTTTTTTACTGTATAAAAATTTTAAAAACTTGTATTTTGCCCCTACCAAAAATTAAAATAATAGAAGTAAATATTTATAATAAATAATTTTACCTCAGATCACTAAACTTGTTCATGCATTAGTACCCAAGAGTGTGACCCAAGTACGAGTAAAAAGTGACACGTACATATTTAACGAGCATGGTGTGACTCAACCATACTTATTTACTATAAATAAGAGTGAACCGTCCAAAATGTCATTATACTTTTCCAAAATTTCTCGTTTGGTCACTAAATTTTTTTTTTCCTCCCCGAAATGCCACTATACTTTCCAAATATTGCCGAAAATGTCATTTTGCCATTAGTCCGGTTAGTTTTGACAGAATGGGTGTCACGTGCTTGTCATGTGCCCTTTTTCAAGAGTATTTTTGTCATTTTACTGTTCTATTTTTTTTTTTCTTCTTTCCAAATTACTATTCATCTTCTTCCCAAAATTCTTCCACCTTCATCATTCCTACTGCACTGCGGTCTGCCTCCCCTCCCTCCACCAACCGCCACCTCTTCCCTTCTCTCCTTTTTTTCCTTTTTACAATTTTCTCTTTTAATTCAGTTGATTTTTTTTTTTTTTCGTTCTTCTTCTTTGTTTTGCTGATTTGGTAGTTTATGACCGAGCAGCAATCCCAATTTCAGCAGTTTAGAATTGAACGAAGCCGAAGAACATTGGTAGAAAACAGCGGGCAGCACCAGCGAAGAACAAAAGTCGCAGACTGGAGGCCGACGGAAACCCAGCACCGCCGGCAACCCAAATACTCTAAATCAGCCACCAAATGTCCTTAATTCCGGTAGTGGGATGGAAGGTTTTCCTAACCCAGTTTAAACTCAAACTTTTGTGCACCAATTTGGTTCAGCAGTTGCCAATTTACATCAACCCAAAAATTGATGAACAGTAGAAGCCTTAGCCTAGAAATTGGACCCGATTTTGAATTTTTGATTTCCTTCCAAGTACAAAATTCTCCCAACCGATTGGAGATAGCTTAATTTGTTGAAAATATGCATCAAATCGGAACGGGCAAGGCTAGATTCCAGCCAAGGCCGAAGCCCTCTTTGCGGCACCACCAAACACCATAGTCAGCCAAGAGCTCCAACTTTGGTTTAAAATTCTTCCTTTGAGTGATTAATCAATCAATTAATTGAGAGAAAATTTTATTTTGAGTGGGTAATTTCAGACTTAGAAATTTTGTGGTTGAAGGAGGTGTTGATGGTTGAAGGTTGGTGGTTATGGAGATGGAGATGGGTGTGTGGGGGTGAATTGGTGGTGAGGAGGAAGAGAAAGAAGAAGAAGAAAAAAAAAAAAAAAAAAAAACTGAATTAGAAGAGAAAAATGTAAAAGGAAAAAAAAAGGAGAGAAGGGAAGAGGTGGCAGTTGGTGGAGGGAGGGGAGGCAGACCGCAGTGCAGGAGGGAGGATGAAGGTGGAAGAATTTTGGGAAGAAGATGAATAGTAATTTGGAAAGAAGAATTTTTTTTTTTTAAAAATAGAACAGTAAAAGAACAGAAATACCCTTGAAAAAGGCACATGACAAGCATGTGACACCCATTCCGTCAAAACTAACCAGACTAATGGCAAAATGACAGTTTCGGCAACTTTTGAAAAGTATAGTGACATTTTTGGGAAAAAAAAAAAGTTTAGTGACCAAACGAGAAATTTTAGAAAAGTATAATGATATTTTGGACAGTTTACTCTATAAATAATGGGTTACATCAGAGTTGGGTCATACTTTTATTGATTTCCTTTTTCTAATTAATGTGTCCAATGTTAATGATTTATGCAGTGTTAGCTTCGCGGTTCAGACTGAAATATCCACATATAGCTATGGGTGCTTTAGCCTCATCAGCACCAATTCTCTACTTCGAAAACCTTACTCCACCAAGTGCCTATATATTGCCATCACCAAGGACTTTAGAGTAATTAAAATATTGCGTTACTAATTAGTACTTTTTTATTATCATTTCTTAATTTAATTTTTCATCTAATTTTTCGGATGCTAAACAATTTAATTAATTAATTAATGGAGAGCAGGATGCGAGAGAAAATTGTTACAAAACTATAAAGGAATCTTGGTCTATCATTGACAAACTTGGTTCACAACCCCAAGGGCCTCACTACTCTCAGCCGCATGACTTGCCAGTAATTACATTTTTGTTCCTTTTGTTTTTTCCAGTTAATTCCAACTTTACATTTTTAGTTCACTAATTAATTATTCATGTTTCTCCAAGAAGAGGTAGTTTTTTTGTGAAACATGTTCATAGGTGCGACCAACTTTGTCGTGCACATGAACGTTTTTTTTTCCTTTTGAGTATCATTTTGAAAATTAAAATGTAAAAAAAAAATAAATTAATACTTATGAACAATATTAGTGAAACTCTTTAAGAGTACCAGCAAGACTCTTCAAAAGTATCGATTTAAAAAATTTCTAGACTTTCAAACTGTTAGAGTATCACTCTTGTAGTTTGATAGTGACAATCTGATAACTTGAGAGTATCGTTCTCAAAATACCAATGACTGGTTTATGTATTAATTCTTTGTCTCTTTTTTTTTTTTTTTCCTCTTTTGTTAGGCCTTTGAGTACACCTTACGAGCTGACGAATTTCTTGGTGGGGAACTACATAATCAGCGCTCAATATGACGCACCGCCTACGTATCCTGTGAAACAGTTCTGTAAAGGGGTTGATGAAGCACCCAAAGGAAGTGGTGTCCTTGATCGAATTTTCGCAGGAGTTGTTTCCATCAAAGGCAATCTTTCTTGCTACGATACTGGGGCATCTGCCCCTCCCTCCGAGACAGATCCAGGGTGGAATTGGCAAGTATGTTCACGCTCAACTATATACTCATTCCGATTCCAAAATAAAAGTCATTTTATAATGAGTAATAATTTTCAAAATAATGGGACAAATCATGTTTTAAAAATGCACAAAATAAGTAATTTATTCATCATTTTTGTCACTTATGATGTCTTTATTTTATAAGCGTAGATTAATTGTGAAATACACACATTTATATTAATACTACACAAGAAAAAAAATTTAGAAAACAAGACTTTTATTATGATGGAAAGAGTGTATTCAAGGGCAGGGTATGGCATAGGCTTCCATCGGACCCCCAAGTATGTAACGTAGAAAATCTGTGTTTTTTGAGCCAAAAAGAAAAACCGGCTCTGCATTGACACCTAAAATATTATTTTCTAACTTCGTCACTGAATATATTGGTATTAATTAATTTTGAATCGCAGACATGCAGCAAAATGACATTTCCTATGGGCAGTTACAGCAATGAGACGATGCTACCAGATTTGCCTTTCGTTTTAAGTAATTTTGTGGACGGCTGCAAAAATACTTATGGGGTCCCACCTGGAACTCATTGGGTCACCACTCACTACGGAGGCCATGTATGCTTAATCTTCCTTCGATCACTATATATATTCTTAATTAATTTTTTGACCTTTCTGCCCTCTGAATTTCTACTACAATCTCCAATACAATTTAAGTGTCACTTTAGTATAAAGAATTTTGTTTAAGAAAAAGTATCGTTTTTACATTTCAAAAAGAAAATGTACTACTTTGTTTTGTTTTATCCTTGTTTATGAGCTTTCTAATTAATCTGTGTACACATTTTCAATGTAATTACTATGAAAATTATAAATTGTTATAATTATACTAAAATAAGTTTTGGAAGAAAACATCATTTACTTAGAAATGATGCTCACATAGTAATCACTTAAATGAAATATACTCAAAATAGTAATTTTAATAGTTTTCTTAATGTGTGCTAGACCACACTTATATTGGAATGGAGATAGTATTTCATCAAAACTAACATTATTTTTCCCGGTTTAGCTAGTATCGTCAATACCTTTTAAGGGCAATCAAAAGAGCATAATATATATTATAAAAACATAAAACGTGTACAGGTGATAAAATTCAAACTATCTTATAAACACGATGTATATGTGTATATATAACCCTTTTAGTTAAACGTTAACGTTGTAATTTGGGCATCGCAGGATATGAAACTGATCCTTAACAGATTTGGGATCAACATTATCTTCTCCAATGGCTTAAGGGATCCTTATAGTGTTGCCGGGTAGCCAATCAAAACAATTGCTTTCTTTTTCTACTATTATTATTATTTAAAGCCCCAATTAATATTGTTAATTAATCTCGACTCATTATTTCTTCTATCTTTTCAATTACAGATCGAGTTTTAGAGAACTTATGGAAAAGTCTCCTTGCTGTCTATACAAAAGAAGGTTTGGTTTCTACTTTTACTTTTGTTATTATTTATTAGAGTTATATTTCATTATGTGAAAAAAAAGGCAATGCACAAATATTATTACACAATATGATATAATACTCAATTTAGTAACTATTAAATATAGAAATAGTTGTGATATAATGGATTAAATTTATACGGATCTGGACAATCAACAATGCATACAAATCTACTTAATAATAGAACAGAAAAAATAGTTATTGTATTGGAGAAATTGCGTACATACATAAATATACAGTGACTTTTCTAGGGGTCCACTGGTGTATGAAAACCAACTCCTTCAATCCCCACCTCAGCTATATATTCTTTTTTTCCTGTCTAGGCTGTCGGAAGTATGCATATGATCTCAAATTTACCCTAAAGTCTGAATTATCTCTACATCGTATAAATCAATCTTAAAATTCATTGAATGAATGAAAGCATGGATACACATAATTATTCAACATTTATGATGGAAGTTAATTAATTCATGAATTAATATGTTTTTTTTTTTTTATATCTATGTATATAAAGGATCGCGTTGCTTGGACTTACTGCCATCTGATAAAAGTAGTCCGGCATGGTTGGTTGATCAAAGGAAAACTGAGGTTGAAATCATGGAAACATGGATCAAATCATACTATGCTGACCTCGCTGACGTCATCAAGGGAAGCCATGCCTAGTTCTTCCTTAAAATCTTCGAAGTTCCGTACGTACGTATGTACTGTGAGGTTAGAGATGATCATCATCTCATAATGAATTTGTATTGAACTACTTTTAATTGCATGCTTTCATGCATGTCCCACTTCGTTTGTCAACATTTTCTTGCTAATATATGTTGGTAAAAAAGATTCATGAATTTGATTAATAATCCGAGGTTTGATTAATTAATGGTCTCACGCATATTTTGTAAAATCTCGATCTGGATTGTAGGATCTTATAATTCTGCAATCCCAAATACTAAATGAATTCTATCTCGATTCTACGCGATCTTTAAATATTTTTTTTTTTTTTACTAAAATGGCTCAAATAAGAGTAGTTTTTATAATTTATCTGTAATATTACTCAAGCATATTTTCTGGGCTCGCGATCCTCTGTTACACTTTTCCGTTACACCCCCTATTACACATCTTAATAACTCAACGTAAATATTATTTTTTATTTTAATCTTTTCACCAATGATATTAATTAGCATTATAATAAATTTTTGGACCAAGGGTTCACCTATTTTGGTCTAGGGTATATTTATTTTAATTTATTGAGATTAAAAAATAAAAAAATACTATAAAATTATATGAAAATACAAGATTAATGTAAAAAATAAAAAAGTTATATTAAAATTACGTATAATGCCAATGGATAACATTGGTAAAAAATTAATTAAAAAAATAATATTTACGATGAGTTATTAAGATGTGTAATGGGAAAGTGTAACAGAGGATCCTGAGCCTATTTTATGGAGGATCTAACAATCTGATCATATCGATTCTGATCCTACACCAAAATCAATCACTCGTAAAATTTTGATTTTACAAATGGTGGTCCCGTGCGTAACATCGATCATACACAATATGGATGAGCTTCTCAACATAACAACAACTGGGGGGCCATTGGGGAGATGAAAGATTGATTCAGGGAGGGCCGGCCGCCTACTTGCAGTTGGCGCTTGTTTGTACCTGCATGAAAATAGTGCGACTGCACCTGAAAATTGTCAGGATTCGAACTATAGTCTCTAGCCCGCAGCCAAAGGCCTTAAAATTCATTAGATGTACCACTGGGATAACCCTTGGTTACACAAATATATATATATATATATATATATATAAATGGTTATTTCTTTTTTTACTATTCATTTATTCTCATTTCCTACCTTTTTTTCTGCATTTTCTAGTCTTGCAATTGCAAACTTAGCAGGATAATGCAAAATTAAGTATACCATTCTGGTAGATACGATAAGAATGCTACGGGCTGGGAAAGGTCCAATTTGATGGACTTTGCAAAGAAATTCAAAGCGACCAATCACAGGCCTTTATGAAATACTTCTTCTGTTCCATGAGAAGAATTCAAATTGAGAAATATTTTTTGTCCTGTTAAAAGAGTCTATTTTTAATTTTTTTTTACACCTCATACCCTTGCTATAATAATGTGTAGTCCATAATTAATCTATACTTAAAAAGTAAGGATATAAATGGAATAAACTGTGTCAAATTAGCTATTTTATATGTTGTAACTTGACATTCATAATAAGTTATACGTTTATCACGATGGACCATTCTAATGGAACGGAGATTATTATACAAGGGGTACGAACCAGGAAAGAAACTTTAGAAATATGTGGGAAAATGACGGTTTTAGTAACCCTATATAATACTGTTTTCTTCGTTCCATTAAAATAGTTCATTTTATAATACTAAAAATAATTTTATAAAATAATTTTTTTTAATGAAACAAAAGAAGTACATTGTATTTTCACTTGTAATGCATGCATATGACGCTACCTTTTTTTTAAAAAAAATGTTATTTGGGATATTTTGAGAGCAAAAAAAAATGGATGGAGTCATCCATATATTAGTGTTAACTTCGATATTTCATAAATTTCGAAATTAAAGGTGATCATATCTAATTTAATTATCCACATCAGTTTGGTCAATAAATAGAAGGATAGCTATATATTTTTAAAATTTATGATGTAACTGTTATAAATGACTTATTCTATCTCACTAAAAGAGTTCAATTTAAAAAATTATATAATTTAAATAGTAAGGTACAATGTTTAAAATAAATATTCACAACAAGGAAAAAGGGCTTTAGCGATGAAGCGAAGTCGTCAGTAAAAGCCCGAAAGTCGTCACTAAACCCTTTAGTGATGACAAACGAGTTGTCAAGTGGTCGCGACAATAGGTCCGTAGCTAAAGGGTCCAGTGATGAAATTTTTACACCGTCGTCGCTAAAGCCTACCATTTAGTGACGACTTTTTGTCGTCACTAGAGTTAGTGACGACAAAAGTCGTCACTGTGTGTGCGTCACTAAAAGACAAAATTCGTCACCGAAGGGTGTATTTTTAGTGACGAGAAAGATAGTGACGAATGAAAGTCGTAAGTAGGTAACAAATGGTCAAAGGCTTTAGTGACAAAACTCAGTGACGAAAAATAATCGTCAATAAAAAAAAGTCAAAGCCTTTAGTGACGACAAACTGGTCGTCAAGTGATCGCAACTCTAGGTCTGTAGCTAAAGGGTCCAGTGACGACTTTTTTGCTCTATCGTCACTAGATCCTACCATTTTCTGACAACCCATCTGTCGTCACTAATTTTAGTGACGACAAAAGTCGTCGCTACGTGAGCATCAGTAAAAGTCTAAAGTCGTCAGTAAAGGGTGTATTTTTAGTGACGAGAAAGATAGTCACGAAGGAAAGTCGTCAGTAGGTAATAAATGGTCAAAGGCTTTAGTGACGAAACTCAGTGACGAACTTTAGTACCACGAAATGCGTCAGTAAATCTAGTGACAAACTTAAGTGACCACAAATTGTCATCAATATGGATCTGCTTAGTGACGAGATATTGTGATGATTATCAGTTGTCAGTACGAAGTGACTTGAGTGATGAACATTAGCAGATCAGTCATCACTGAAAACCAATTTTTGTTGATAAAATGGCAACAAATTTTTCTCAATATCCAACTTATTAACCAAAAAATTTACATACGCACGTCAACATTATGAATTATTAGCAATAAATATTAGTGACGGAAACAGTCGTCACAACCAATATATAAAAATCCTTTTCATTGACACTTATGACATACAAAGTTAGAAATAAACAAGAGAAATTGTCTCATTTCATCAAAGTAGAAAATAGAATCGATTCCCAAACCATTTCCAAATTGAATCAGCCAAAAAACACTTTACACATTGAATATCAATATTCAACGCCAATTGAGCAAACAAATATTACTCTCACATCAATCTATGGGGAAAACATTTCATTACGACAAAGTGAAGATGACAATTGATTTAAGAACTACAAGAGGCATCACATAAGCTTTTCCTTAAAGAAAATGATCATAATACCATAGATTCCCATAAAGGTAAGGCAAAATGATCTAAAAGACAGTAGAATTTTTAGCATTGCCATATCCATATAAAGGCTACAAAAGGATCAATCTACACTAAATTCTGTTAAGCATATGATCTTATTAGTGGTTTGGAACAATCCAAAATGATCAATTCCTACATATGAGTTACTAAACGATTGTTCCAAAGCACTAACAACTAACAATTAGCAGCTACTAAATCAAAGTATGTCCAAAAGGCATTGACTAATACTATGTCAAAATATTGACAAGTGCTAAAGGCATTGACCAATACTATGTCAAAGTATGTCCAAAAGGCATTGACTAATACTATGTCAAGATATTGACAAAAGCAAAAGGTCAAAATATTGACAATATATCCAAAATAGTATCCCACCATGAAATACGTCTGACAATTCCCTCAAAACATTCTTCTTGAAATCAAGTCACTGCAAAAAGGGAAAAATAGAACAAACATTATCTTATGCAAACCATATTTAAACATTCACAATGCAAATTCTATTTGAAAGGAAAAAAAGGAAACAAAAAAAGAAACACATCCAATATATAAACTTACTTGTGTTCTTACCACTTAAAAACATAATCAATACTTCATAATCAGAATAAGAAATCAGGACATTACAGAAAGCTAACATACTTGAAAATTTGAAAACGTGTGAACTTACATCTTTTTGAGATTGCAAAGTTTGAATGAGTAAAGCAACTTCACTCGATAGAGAATTCATCCTCTCATCTGACTGCCTTTGTTTCTCTTTCAATTGTTTCACCTCTTTCTTTTGGGCATCTAACTCTTCAGCAAGAGAAATATATTTTTTTTCAACATCATCAGCTCTTTGGGAATGTTGCACCACCTTATCCCTCAAATTTTCAGTAGAAGAACGCTTTCTCTTGGATGAAGAATGCTTACGATGTCCAGGAAGGCGACCAAGTTCTTGTTCACAAATCTCAGTAGGAGTCGGTGATGTAGTAGCCTTTAATGTCGTCAACCTCTCCTAAAAAATAGAAACAATTATGCACAATCTGAATTAGAAGTCTTAAATCAGTTTTCGGAAAATTAGAATGGATTTTAGCAAAAAATAACATATCAAGTATTCATGAGCAGTGATGAAGTAGCTAGACATTGTAAAAGCAAAAAAGTAATGAATCTGTTTGCTTGTTCTTGAATGTTGATGGGAAGAAGCTTGTTCTTAGAACACTTTGTTTTGATAAGCTGCCGCAACAACAACTTGACTTTGTTTTTGATAGGAGTTTGAACTTTCTCACAGTCGAAAAAAATGGCAATGTCTACTTTTATGGATACAAGGCCTGAAGTCCTTTTGAAGACGAGGATGATGAAATAGAAGATTTTGATTCTGTTTTCGATGAAGATATCATCCAACTTACTCGTGCTGACAATGGTAAACCTGAGATCAAGAAGGAAGAAAATTCTACTGAAGCTAAAAAGGCTACTAATGCTGAGAAGGACAATGTTGCGGATAAGCCAAAGGTGAACATTGTGGAACCATGCCCGAAAAAGGATGAAGATGATTTAGTTTCTGATGGTGGGGATGTTTCGATGGATGAGGATCGGGATGAGAGTGATTCTGAAGGATACGATGACTCTGAGAAAAGTGATGAAGAAGAAACAGCAAAAAAGGTTTTGAGACTGGCAAAACGGGAGCTGGAAATTCAGCTATTAAAACATCTGGGCAGGATAAAGAAAGCAAAACTGGTCACTCCTTAAAAAATTGATGGAAAGAAGGGTAACAAAAGTTAGCAGACTCCTAAATCTATTGGATCTCGTGTATGCAAGAGTCGCCACAAGACATTTAACTCTGAATCTAGTTTTGAACCCCACAACAAGGCAAAACACTATGCGGGAAAGTAAAGTATTATACTGAAAATGAAGGGTTCTAAATTATCTAATGGGATGGAATAGACTTCTAAGGCTATTTTGTATGCTGGTGTAAAGTTAAGGTTCTGAATTGCTAGGTATTACTTTGTTGCAGTAAGATCTCATGCATGCAAGAGTTGCAACAAGACATTTAACATTGAATCTGATATTGAATCCCACATCAAGGCAAAACACAGTGATGGAAGTAGAAGCAGCGTTATAGATATTAAAACTTAAAAGCAAAAAACTAAAAGGGAAGCACAACTAGACAGGAGAGGGCGCATCACCATCTACTTTTCAAGTAAATTTCACAATTAACTCACAAATTAGCTTATCCATTTATGAGAGGGGCCGCGTTATAATGTGAATTATTGACATACAGCTCATGACTAAGCAGCAGTTTGTAAAACCATGAAAGTACTTAGGAACTTGTCAACTTCAACTTCAATATGATTTAACAAATAAATGACTGAAAGAACCAAAGCAGCCTACAAAGTATCAATGGAAATCAGAAACAAAAGAATTGTAAGCACACTTGGGAGAAAAAGCAATGCAATGGTGTTTCTTTCATCAAAAAGAAATTCGCCAAGATGCAGCCAGAAGTAAAAAAAATAAAATAAAATAAAGTATTCTGATTAAAGTTGCAGCCGAAAGTAAAAATAAAATAAAATTGAAGGTGCAGCCAGAAGTACAACCAAAATGGAAATTTAAGTTTCCTGATTCACATCTTGTAATGAATGTCTATTTTTGATTAAGGAGAATCTTTAAAAACATAGAAACCAAAATAAATTGGTGAGAACCTTTAAACCAGTCATTCACAATAAAACTCTAATGAAGCTAAATAAATACACAGTAAACGACTATGTTACACTACAAACACAGAAATACACAACAACAATAGGTTCAGCACATAACTAACATAACAAAAACTATCAAAAACTATAAAATTTTACTTTATAATATAGTATGAATAGTAAATGTACTTTCAAGAAAGAAAGCACAAATTTAATCTTCAATTTTGTAAGTGTTAAATGACTATAGAATAAGCATATACAAACTACAAATTGCCCAAATATGTGGATAACAATATAATAGATACCAGTTTGTCCTAGTTTTATCATTAACTAGTGCCAATTTCTTCTTTGAAACCGTGAATCCTGAAAAGCTTTGATTGGATCCACATCCTCCCCTCTTTCCAGATATATAAGAAACTTAGTTAAAAGGAATAATGATCTAAGAATCAAATACTTTGAAGAAAATATACTTTCCAAACCTTTTCCTCACACGCTCTTGCAATAGACTTTGTTCCCACAGTTGTTAGGGTCGTACTCATTGCACGGTTCGCAGTATTTCTCTCACACATTGCCTACCAAAACCCAAAAAGTGAGACAGTGATTTAAAACAAAATTCAAAAAGGTCAAAATAAGTATAATATTTAGTACAATGGCATTGTAAACCTTATAATTAGGATTGTCAAAGTGATTGCACAAAAATTTCCAGTCATCATCAGAAACATCTTCATGAGGCTTAGTTTTGAGTGCCTCGTCTTTAGATGGAAATTGTTTAAAATGCATATGGTAAGAATGCTTTACAATCTTAAATTATTGACCAGCTGTGTGTGAATAATTGTTCTAACATTGAACTATCCTCATAAATGAACCCATCCTACAAGTTCAAAAAACAATTACATCATTATCAATTAAAAAAACTACAATTCAGGTTGTAAATATTAGTTAGATATACCGAAGCATTCCTGATGATCGCATCTTTCAGTTTTTTGTCTTGAGATTCAAAGTTGGGCTTGTTGAATCTAGCCATCTTAGGCATCACACAACCCAACTCAGATATGAATTCTTTTGCATTTGCACCAACAATGCGCTCAAAATCTAGGTTAAATTTGACCACCAAACACTTTCCCGCATGTCTTTTATTTGCCAACCCAATATTTCTGGTTCGACCTCTCTTTCGAACACTCCCTATGCATTTTGTTTTGTCAAAAAACAAATGAAGTGGTAATAAAAAGTTATCATATGATTTATTCATATGGAAATATAATGAGATATAAAACTCACCAATTTGGCATAAAGGTAGGTAGAATCCAACATGGGCACTACAAGAAAATGTGCTTTTAAATATGCCGCAAAAACTATCTTAAATAGTGCATTCACTGTCTCAAAACGCTTTTTGAGACAGTAATTGTGGCGTCTCTATTATAGCCACCGCAAAAGAAATTTGAGACAGTCAACCTATCTTAAATAGCTTTTGAGACAAGCTTGAGACAGTTTTTCAAATGTCTCAAAAGTATTAGAGACAGAAGTTTTTCTGTCTCAAGTATCATGTCTCAAATTGCCAAAATTTTGAGACACTTGATTGAGACAACAATATGCTGTCTCAAATAGTATTAAAGACAATAGTTTACTATCTCCAATATTGCGTCTTGAATGCGAATTAAAGACAACAATCATCTGTCTCAAATAATGTCCTATTTTATTAATAGTCTTGGACTCAAATTTGAGACAACAATAATCCGTCTCAAATAATATAAATAAATATTGTAGTATTTTTATTTATTTCATGAAATTGTTATTCATTGAACACAGTATTCTTTGAAGGAACATATTTGCTCAGTTAAGAGCTAATAAGCACCAATTGTTGATAAATTAAAAATAACCTCTCAAATGGAAATAAATATTCAATACAATTGTACACCATTCTTGATCTAAATATATGTATTTTACAACGACAAGATACTATTTTGATAACTAGAGACAATTCATCAACATCTAATAGTTTAACTATTGTATGGACAAAATATTGACTACTATCTTGAAAAAACCTAAAAAGGTGTAGAGTAATAGAATATATATGCCTCTATGCCACAAATTTAGAAGTAACTTCCATCCCTCTATTCAGCTTCAGATTCCTGCGAAAGACAATAAGAATTTTTTAATAACTATAAACTTGTACTGACCTTTTGCAAATATATCAATATTGTTACAATTACATATATAATGATTGAAGAACAAACATTGTTACATTTAAAACAAGCCCCTTCTCTCACAATGAGAAATGATGATCCATGTGTTTTCTCGAGATCTCTACTCCTTCATTCGATTTGAACTTGGAAATAATTGTTTAAGTATATTTTAAATTAATAGTGCATGATATAGTTAAAAACTATCTAGTTTAAACATAAGTAAGAAAATTATTGTCATTCAAACGGTAAAATAAAATATTCCTACACATTACTACCTCTACTCAACCCGTGCAATTCAGCATATTCAAGCCTATAAACAAAAATAAAGTAACAAGACTTCAAATATTTAGATCCATGTATATATATTGAAAGAACTGAAACTTTTAAATGATGGAAATTGTTAGTTCCAAAACTTCTCTCGCAGTAAATAGCCAAGCAACTAACAAATTATGGAAATCATATAACAAATTTTAACTAAATTAAGCTTAGATAACCTGCCATGGCCAATTATAATCTAAAAAAATATTTTACAATGGAGCGACGGCAGTAAAAGTAGAATAGATCCTAAAAAAATATATGGAACAAGAAATGGGATGCTAAGAATGAAACTTAATATATATCCATACTAAACCAGTAGCTTTTTTTTGACCACTTTGCTAACTAAAAATAACCTCACAACACACAACAGTACAACCTACATGAAATGATCTTTCAATTAGAGTACTAGCTTTACGAGTTATCTGTTTAAAGCTACTCATGTAAGTAATGAAAACAATTTCGACATCATAATGCTCCAATAGTTAGATGCACACTTAAGAAGAAAATCATAGAATAACACAAGGGTAACCTTACTACTGAACTAATGTCAGCGGTTTTCACAAGTGAGGTGACAAAGGACAATATCACATCAACCACAAGGGTATTACACTAATACCAAGGCTCTACAAGCACATCAAATATATCAATGATAGGAACAAATGCTTTGACTTTCGCTAAACAGCTATTCAAAGACAAACATAAAAATTGGGATAGTATAACACAAATAATTCAAGACAAATGTTCACTATAAACAAATTAATACCCTTGTGGTTAATACTCTACAAGCTACTCATATGCATTTTTGCATCATATTTTCATTGTAAACAGAACTCCCAAGTAATTTTTAAGACAAATGTACACTTTAAATTTCATAATTTAATATTTAATCCATGAATTAAAGACTAAAAATGAACTTCTGAACTTACTGTTACCAAAGTCATGAACAAAATGACACGAACTTTCAACTGACATTAATGAACCTTAATGAAAAAGAAAAAGATGGCAAGATGGAGATGCATACATTTCTACTATACATATTTAGACACACACAGACACACACACATTCAGTACTTACAGAACTAATAAACCAAGAATGCTTGAGCCCAGTTTGATGTGGAATCTAACTCATAACATGGAACTTTTTAGTTGAGATAAAACCATAATCAAGGAATCAATATTGTTTGGCAGAAAGAAGTTGGGATGATGATATTCTCCATAACATTCAATCAAATCAATTTTACGACCCCAATGATATACATAGTTGGTTCTAAAACAAATATGAACAAATTCCTACCAAAAAATATGCAATATCGGATTTTTAGGTTCATTTGGAATTAAAAAATTGTAGAAATTAAGCACAAATTAAAACACCAAACATCATATTCCCCAAGGAAAAGAAAAAAATTCACTACAAAAAGACTAAGCAAAATATCAGTAGAAATATAATGGAAACCCCACAAAATAGAGAACTTACCAGTGGTTCACTGCGCGATTGGGCGGTGGAAATAGAACAGCCAATACCTTTGGGTGTAGTGGTTCAGCCTGTATCTTAAAAGGAAAGAAAAGAGACTATGACCAACGGTTCAGCTCTGCAATTTGAGCCTGTACCAAAAACAAAAAAAAATCCACCAAACCATGATTTTCAGATGTTTTTAGACAAGATTTTGATGAGGTCAAAGTGCATGACATGGGTGTACTGTTCTGTTGTCTCCAAATCATGACTTTTAACTTCAATCTTAGACTTTCAAAATGTCTTTGGAGGGATTAGATTTATTTCTTAACAACACAAACATATTTCCCACATTACCAAAGACAACCAAATTAGTCTTGCTTGTTATAAAATAAGATCACACATCAATTGAGTTATTTTCGCAACATGTTCTTAGAAAATTTAGTTTCAAATCCATATAATGCTTAATTCCTACCAGTCTTTGTAGGTTAGAGTTTGAATTAAAACATGTTCAAATATCATAAAGTTCCAACAATCAAAATCCCAATACATCAACAAAAATTCCAGCACCAATATGAATCACCCATAAATTTAACTCAAAACGAGTAACTTTAACGAAAATGCATTCTTTCCCTCAAAGTTTTCAAGCTTTAAAAACATTCTAAGTGCACTTGTACCATGTATAAGCTCCAACATATCGTGCTCAATGGAAAGCTACCCAAATTCACCACAACAATAAGCAATATTAAAATCACAAACAACGTTTCCGCAATTCTCCATAACCACAACGTTCATGAATTAAATGTTCAAAGTAATACACTTAGACACATGACTTCACACTCATCAAATTTTCAACAAATTCCACTTATGCAATTGATTAAATCCTTTCATCAAATACACTTCCAACAAATTCTAGAATTGTAAAATCAAAAGTAGCATTGTTTCCAGAATTTTTCTTTCCAGAGGTTTCTGTTGAATTAATTTCAATAGGTAGAATTTTCGAACTCCCAAAGCTTTAGAAACTGCCAGCTAACATACATCATCTTAAGTACAGGGCTTTTTGTAAAAAAAGGGTCAGCTACCTAAACATCTCACTCATTCTTAAGCAAGCAATAGCAACAACAACGTCCTAGCCACCTTTTCAGAGTTCAAATTCTCTAGCCATGATTAATTCGAATCTAGTTCAGTCGAATGGGCATTTCTACAAACAGTTTATAGACAAGCACGTGGGGAAAGCATCTTGAATAATCATGTATTACGATTTACAAACCCCAAATCCAAATCCAAACTAACTTGATCTTGAAAAATATTAACACCAATCACCAATATATTGAACCTAGTTCTAGCACAATATTAAATATTTTGAACACAATTTCCTTCAAAACCCGTTAAAACTACTTAAGCTTTTTTTTTTTTATTACACTTTGTCTCTCTTCATCTAAATTTTGTTTTGTTTTGTTTTTTTTTTTGTTTACATACATATATATAGAAATCAAGTGCTAGAGTAAAGTTTGTGTAGTATTACCTGTTAAACCCTTTAAATCTCGCCGTGGGAGTTTGAAACCCACGACCTCTTTCTCTTCTCCTCGCAACACGCGACTCTCTGTTTTCCCTCATCTTTCCATGTTTCCTTCTTCTTCTTTTTTCTGGTTTTTTCTTTTAAAGTTTTGGGTTTGTGCTATTTTGTAGTGACGGAGGAGTGAAAGAAAGAAGAAGAGTGATGGAGACTGGCATAATAGGAGGAAGAAACCGATGGTGATGGTTTCTTGTTCACGGAGTGGGGGATAGACGCAGGAGAGGATTACTATGCTCAATTTTAGTCTCTTCATTTTATCTGATATTAGTTTCTTTATTTATTTATTGTTATTAAATTTAAAAAGTATTATAATTTAAACCCAAAATTATTATTTCTTTTTAATAAAGTCCCCCATTTGATTTTTAAATTTCTAATTTTGTCCAACTTATTAGCTATGTTATGGTATTCTTTTCCTTATCTTTTCCATCCCAAATTATAACTTCTTAGTATTATGTTTATTTATTTATTTATTAGTTTAACATTAGTTTTCTCAGTTTTTATTAATTCGCATTTCAACATCCTACCTCATACAACCCCACTTAATACTTGTGCAAATTTTCAATTCTTCTTATTTTATGAATTTCATCTATTTTAGTAATAATTTATTAGCTTAGATTTAAATCATTCATTTCGATAAGTCCCTTCTATTCATTTTGAAATTTAAGCAACAAGAACATGAAAAGAACAACAATTTCATATTTAACGTGATTGTAGATTTTAATATATGTATTTCAAAGTCTAATTGTTTTTATATATTCTAAAATTTTTACCTATACTTAATTATGTAATTTCTGAAATTTTATGATCATGATTGAGATTTCACTGTCACCTTACAAGTATCTTTTAATTATTATTCTTTTTTCTTTGTTCATTTTATTTGAACTTTAATTTTTCTTAAACAAATAAGTGTTATAAATCGTAGGAGTTGACTTAACTTGCATTTTAAAACCAGTTTAGTAAGGTGAGGACTCATAGCTTTGATCCAATGAAGGAGAGATGGAGTATTGAAGTTTAAGATATCACAGGAGGAGGGAGCATGAAATTTATATTTTGACAGGAAAAAGGGGTCTTGAAGCCCTTCAACAATGCAAATTTTTGGAATTGAAATTTCCCTCCTAAGTTTCCTACATTTTTTATCTTTACTTTTAAAATTATGGGACGAATTTTTATAATTTCTTCAATAATTATCTTAGTTATTTATATTTAAGACAAAAAAAGAAAATTTCCCATCTCAATTTAATTGTCTTAATTAGTTAGGTTGAGACAAATTTTTATACTGTCTTAAATAAGTGTCTTAATTAATTTTATTTGAGACAAATTATTTTACCATCCCAAATAGGTGTCTCAATTGTTTCTATATGAGACAACACTCCTACAACTGTCTCAATTATTATGTCTCAAATTAATTATAGAGACGGTCACTATAAGTGTCTCAAATTGATGGTATTTGAGATGAATTTCTTATACCGTCTTAAAAATTTGTCTCGAATACCATGTTTTCTTATAGTGGGGCAACCAATTAAGTGTAACCATTGAAAGGTATGTAATGTGTTTTACCTCTAGGAGTTTGCTCTTGCTTACTTTGTGATTGATCTTGAGTATTATGTACTTCAATTTGCTGCTGGTTTCTCTTCCAACATGGGGGCTGGATTCTTCTCTAAGTTATTGACATGTAGCACTAGACTCATTTGTTAGCTTAAGAGTTCGCTTAGCTTGCACTAGACGTGTGCTTCTCCTTGGTGTCAATTCATGCGAATGCTCCTCTACCTCATCTCGTAAGCGAAACTCTGGAGTGGCTTGAGTAGGAGGTAAGCGAGGGCTTCTTCTAGGTGATTATTGTGTAGTTAATGGATTTGGAACGACTTGCTTTTTTTCTTTACTTTTGTCCTCCTGGAGCCATCTACATAGAATAGAAAGGCAAATAAGTCTTAAAAATTTCCAAAAGTCACTTGGTTATATACATTAAATTTCAACAAATCAATAAATAAAATTAGAGAATATAGTTGCTAAGCTATATCTAAGAGAAAAACGATAACAAATGCAAAGGTAATTCATGTTAATATCTACTCCAGTAACAATGGAACCAAAGATAAAGTTTAAAAATGCACTAAAAATTTCATCTTTAACAAAAATATGAAAGCATGCATTTGATACTAAATTAACACAGAAAATAAGCAGAAAGTATTGTGCATCGAATCTTTGATTTCAGCCAATGAAACAAATGATATTCAAGATTCAATCAAGACTATCTCTAATCTCTAAAATGTCATTCAATAGCTCAACTGAAAAGCTCGCTCAACTATTCTGAATTAGTATAGTCCGTTGAACAGAAAGACTCTTCATCATCTTCGTGAGTCCAATCAATTTCATCGTGATCATTTAAGAAAGAATCATCATTTTTTGGTGAGCTATCATTAATGGCTGAGGAATCAACTAATTGTAGTGGCACAATGCACCTAACTAGTGTAGTCGCTTCAATATTTCAGTCTATAACAAACAACATTTCTGGTTCAGCTTCTCGAAAAACTTCCTCACCTGAACTAGCATCGCCACATTGTTGAACATCATAGGTACTAAGTGGACTAAAACTCTGAACCATGTGCCAATTATTACCCAATTGAACATCCTTTAAATAGAACACTTGGTGTGCTTGGTATGCAAGAACATATTGTTGATCCTCATACCATTTTCTACTAAATTTACACTCTTTAAGCCACTTTTTGAATCAACCTTCATACCAAAATCATCCCCAATGTTCCACCAATCGCACTTGAATAACAATATTTTCTTCTTTCCCACTAAGTACACAACCTCAATAATGTCCTGAATAACACCAAAAAAGTCTATGGTATTATTTTCATTATCTCCTTTAACTACAACACCACTATTTTTGTTTTTTTCGATCGCTCACGCGTCATTCTGTGTGAAATCTATACCCATTTACCATGCAGCCAGCATATCGACTAATTCGATTATCTGGCCCCACTGCTGAAGATCGAATTTCATCATGGCATGTATTAGAACTAGACATGACCTACATAAAAGAAATTGACATCATTTAATGTTAATTGTATGATTATAATTTTGAGCATATGAAAATAAAAGATCCCTTACATGATATCGAAACCACAAGGGGAATTGTTTATCATGCACTTGATCGATTTGTCCACAACCATCTGCCTCGAGTTTTTGTTTATGCTCACTAAATGCCAAACAGGCATTTAAATCACACTACTACAAAAAGGGCTTTTAATAGCGATTTTTAAGGGCTTTTAATGGCGGTTCTTGGCCTTTTTGAACCGCCATCTATCTGGAAGCCGTAGAAAGTTAGCGGACTTTCTACGGCGGTTCGAAACCGCCGTAGAAAGTAACCACTTTCTACGGCGGTTTAAAAATAAACCGCCGTAGAAAGTTGAAACTTTCTATGGCGGTAGGGCTTGAACCGCTGTAGAAAGTGGTTACTTTCTACGGCGGTTCTAACTTGAACCGCCGTAGAAAGTGGTCACTTTCTACGGCTGTTTAGTTCTAAACCGCCGTAGAAAGTGGCCACTTTTTCAGACCCAAACCGCAATAAAAAGAGAAAATTAATCTAGTTTAAAGTAAAACCTGTTGCTAAAAGTTTAAATTTAATACAAATATCACCAATATACAAATTGAAATCGCTATTATATTACAGGGGCATATCCAAAAATATTTGTACAACTATAATATGAACAAGTTTCATTAGTATCCATCAACTACGGGTAATGCTCCACAATATAACTAGAGCATATTTTTCTCATTCATAGAATTCGAAGGGTGGTTGAGGTGTATTTTAGCAAGACCAAAATTTTCTGATAATTATTTTTTGTTTTAACTTTATACTATTTTACTTTTCTTACATAATGAACTAAAATTTATTTTTATTACAAATTCATGCGGTACAACAAATTTTCCTACATAATAAAGTTACTAATACAAATAATTTACAAACTTAAACTACCACCAAACGGGTCTTCAACATCGGTTGCCCTAAAAATGGTGTAATCAAAAAAAATATGGATCATTGACATCGGGTATGACAATCCGGTGTCAAAGTCTTTAACATCGGTTATTTAGAACTTCAGTGTTAAATATCCTCTTTAACACCGGCAAGAATTTGAACGATCATATCTTTGGCTATAACTTCAGCTCCGTAGCTCATTCTCCATATACAAACCCTACTTTTCACAAAATTGGAGATGCATTTTATCGTTTCTCCTCAAATCAAAAGAATTCCGGTCATCGCCATTGCCATTACCGTTAGAATCGAGTCCGGCGATGAGCAACCCACATTTATCAGTTATACAAAGGTAAACAATTGGGTTTTTCTGTAATTACGATTTATTTTTCTTTTCTAGATTGGAAATTTTTTTGTTTTTAACATTTTTGCAGGTTTCGATCGAGAAGAAGACGCCATATCTTCGGTTCTTAAGGAGAACTGAAGCAATATCGAGCTGTGTTGTACAATTTTGTTTTCTTCGATAATGCTTAGTGTTTTTGTGATAATGTGTTTTCGTTTGGATATGAAAGCAGTGTTTTTTTTTAACTGTTTAAATTGAACCGACATCCCTGCAGTCCAATTCGATCTACACTATATTTTCTTTTTGGCTTTTCACATTTATTTTTCTACTTTCTTTTGGTTCTGAGATAAGTTTTTTTTTAAATGTTTAGATCGAATCGAGAGATCTTCAATCCTATTTGATCTAAATCTTGTTTTATTTAGTTTGTGATTTATTTTCTCTATGTTATTTTGTTATCTGAAATAACTATCAAGTTTTTAGCGCTATTTAGATCAAATTGACACTCCAATAGTCCGATTCCATCTAAACGATATTTTCTATTTTGGTTGTACTTTATTTTTCTGTTTTCTTTCTGATCTATATGAAATCAGTGATTTTTTTTTACCTGTTTAGATCGAATCGGGACCCCTATAGTATGATTCGATTTCACTCTTGATTTATTTAATTTGTGATTAATTATATTTTTTGGGTTCATAAATAATTTCTGAGTTTCTTAGAACTGTTTAGATCGAATTGGGACCCTGCAGTTTGATTCGATCTAAACTTCTTTTTTTTTGCTGCCATTTATTTTTCTATGTTATTTCGGATATGAAATTTGTGCTTCTTTTTTTACTATATAGATCGAATCAGGACCTCTGCAATCTGATTCAATCAAAATTAAGTTTTAATTTTTTTACTTTGTATGAATAAGTGCAATAATCAATGTGTTGTCTGATGTATTATTGTTATAGGTGATATTATTGCTATGTATGTCTATTGTAATGGTTCCTACTGTTGCCTTCTTGGAAGCTAGTATACTACATCAGTGGGCTTATTGAAAAAAGAAAGAGAGGAGAGTTGTATGGTGGGAACTGCCTCCTATAGGCCATTTCAAGTTGAATGTGGATGGCTCCTCCATAGGAATCCGAGGCCATCAGGGGTGAGGGTGGTATTGCGAGATGCGGATGGGAGAGTGGTGTTCGCAGTTGGGGCTTCGCTTGAGGTTCTGACGAGCTTCTGGGGGAAGCCAAGGCGCTCCTGTTAGGCCTCTCCATATGTGATGGCTGGGGTTTGTATCCAGTACAAGTGGAGACTGATTCCATGGTGTTGGCAGTGTAGGTCAAGGAGAATCGGGGCCCCTGGAGGGCCGCGACGACTCTGAAGGGGGTGAAGATGTTATTTATGGTTTACCTTGTCATCTTGAGTTTTAGAGTTTCTTAAGTTAGAGAATATGCATGTGCTTAAAATGATTTACTTTATATTTATCTATAAAATTTCATATTTGTTTTGTCATCATAAAAAAATGGGAGATTTTTAGACCTATGGACTTAATCTTAGTTTTGATCATAAGTTAACAAATATATGATTTTGTTTAATGCTTTGCACTTGAAGAGTTTTGTAGAAAAATGTAAAAAAAAGTGCAGGTAATGAAGTCGAAGGACGACACCCACTCGACAGCCTTTCTAGAAACCGTTCGAGAAAGCAAAGTTCAAACAAAGCTTCGAAGTTGGGTATCAAGACCCTCTTGAAGTCAAACCTGAACCCAGAAAGTGTCGACCTCCAGTATCAACAGCCAGTCGACCTTGAAGCTATCCAAAAATGTCCGAACTCGATCCAATCGATAGGCACCCGATAGCTATTGAGCTTGCTGTCCAAAAAGATGTGAAGAGATGACTTCGACCTCTTCACCCCTTCGACTTCGAAGCTCCTGAAAACAAAAGAAACGACGAAAGAAGAGCTAGCCGTTGGAGCCAAAAGTTCAAATAGTACGAAGGTTCGAACCGACCTTCGACTTCGAAGTTTCCAACGGGCAGAAAAATAAGCCGTTATTTGACCATTTGAAGTGATTTCTTCACTTCTATAAAAGCCACAAAAGCGGGAATTGAAGACCAATCATCCCCTTCAAGTCTCCTACACTTAAGCAACATTCTTAAGCTTTATATAAAACATTTGTATGTCAAATTAGGTTGTTAAGGTAGGATTAGCAAGAGGTCTTTGGCCCCAGTTAGAGTGTCATTTGCAAACTCCATCTTAAGGAGATTTTCATCTTTTCTCCGTCTAGTAAAGTCCTACCTCAAGATTTTGAGTGTAGACAATTTGTATTAGGAAAATTCCTAAGCTCTTAATTAAGAGTTAGGCATGAAGTAAAGGGGAACAAGAAGAGAAGGAAAAGTCCTAGCTCAAGGGGTTGAGTTTAGGCATTTTTAAAAGTCTTAACCAAGAGGTTGGTTGAGGTAATTGTATAAGACCTATCTCAAGAGGTTGAGATTAGGCAAATGGGTAAAGTCCTATGTGTAAGATTAGGCAAATGGGAGAAAGTTTTGATCAAGTGTTTGATCAAGCAAAAGTCATTTGGTCTAGGCAAGAAGAGTCTTGAGTAAGACCTAAAATCTTTGAAGAAGGATATAGCAAAAGATCCATTGCTAGCCATAGGCAAGAGAGTTTTAATCTAGAGTTAGATTAAGCAAAGAAATCCTAGTCTAGAGGTAGATTAGGCTAGGGAAAAGACTTAATCTCTTGAGAAAGAGTTAAGCAAGTGTAAGGGAATCCAAACCACTATAAATTTGGCATGTTCTTATTTTCTAGTTAAATTGCTTCATTTTTGCAAATTACACTTCACACACCACACTAGTGCAAAATCGGTTATGACACTTGTTTTTGAAAATGGTTTTTCAAAGTTGTTCTTTTTAGAAGAAATTTTTAAAAGGGTCAAGAATCTTATTCACCCCCTCCCCCTCTTATGTTCATCTTAGGTTGTAATTGTGATTTCAGTCATTGTTCCCTTTGGTTAAAACATAAAATAGTTGTTCGCGTGTTGCCGCTGTCACCGCTGTGCTCAGATCTGCGGCCGCCTTACCACTTCGTCTCAAGCTTTTCTACTTTGTTGGTGTTTTCCTTCTTATTTATGTGGATAAAATCTACGAGCATGAAGAAGATTGCACTAGCGTCAGCAAATTACAAACTATTAAAATATGTATGGATTTTTTTTCAAGAGCAATTAATGGAGTGGTTCGGCCGGTTGAAAACCCAACAGCAGAGGAAAGTGATCATCATGGAGGAACAATAGTTCCACATCTCAAGAAAGGCTTTGGTGGACTTGGCTTTGGGCCAAGTTGATTCATCCTACTCGTGCTAGAATTCTCAGAATTTTAGTCTGGGGGAGATACCATGATAGTGAAGGAGATTCTATCCACATTAACATGAATAAGAAGGGAAACACTCGACAAGGTAGAAAAGCTGGAGACGAGGCGGTAAGGTGCCCGACGGCAGATTTGGAGCACAGTGGCAGCAACGACTAGACATAAATGGCTGCTTTAATGAAAGGGATCAACGACGATGATGGCTGTTATGTGAGGATTGGAGGCCATGTTTCAACAGACAAGCACCAAAGGTATTTAAAAAGATTAAGGTCATTTTTGTCTAAAAGTTAAACATAGATCTCAGTTAAAATTATTTTCTTTAGTCAAGGTTTAAATTGTATTTTTCAAAATTTGGAGGTTTATTTTGTACTTACTATAAATTTTGGTGTTGTTTTTGTATTTCGCCCTAAAGTAATACACAAGAATAGTCAATCAGACATTGTTCACTTGTCAACCATGCTTCCATCAAGCACCTAAAAGAGAAATAATAGTGTTAAAATTTAAAATACTTTTTAAATTTGGTGATAAAAAATATAAATAAAAAAAATACAATGTCTAAGGTTAGAAACATTAGTTCCTACAAGAATGAATTAATCAAACATTTAAATTATACTAATATAAATTGAAATATGTCATTGTATTGAAGCAAGCAGATCATAAACAATTTAAGAAAAAAATGTACTCTCTTTTCCTAAAATCATTTTTTTTCTTGGGGGAGAGGGGTAGGGTCCGCTGGTTTGGGTTCCAATGAGGGAGCATATACAGTTCAGAGGTAGATATTCTACAATATCCAAAAACTTGTATTCGACGTATGTGATAGTTTAATAGCACGTGTATCAAATTTAACTTCTGATGAAAATTAACTCGTGTATCGAGTGTATCTCGGTTATGTTATGAAAACATCATATCGATTTTAGACTATGATGTATCGTGTATTGAGTTTAAACTCTGGTGTATCGAGTTTTCTTGTTGTTGCATCACGGTTATATGTTTTGTTGTTGAAGTATATTGTGTATCGAGTTTAGTTTTTAATGTCTCGATTGAGTTTAACCTCTTATATATCATAATTATGAATTTAAGTGCTCAACTATCGCATATTGAGTTCAATATCTGATGTATCGCGCATTGAGTTTAGTCTCTAATGTATCGCACTTAGCTACTGATGCATCGCGCTTAAAAGTTTAGTTTATGAAGTTTCACATATTGAGTTTATCCTATGATGTATCGTGTATTGAGTTTAACATCTGTTGTACTGAGTTTATGATGCGGATTCTCAATTGCATCGAGTTGCGGAATCCCAAAATCTGCTAAGTCGGAGAATAGCTTGATGTCTTTGATTTGAACCACCTTCTGAATTCACTGCTGAACTAAGAAACTCATGATTTAATCAAAAATACCTCACAAACTAAGTCGAACACCTAACTTAATTATGTATTTCAAACCCCTTCCCCCCCCCCCCCCCCCCCCCCTCTTTGAAATCAAGCTACTCTTAACTAAATCTAAAAAGAAGATTGAAAGCTCAAAGCTTAAAATTGTATAACTCACAATTTAACTCAATAATAATCTTCATCTAATCTTTTTATTATGGTTGTAGAACACCCCTATTTATAAGTAGGTGGTGGAAAGAATTACAAAAAGAAAAAGGAAACAACTAGTTTAATCCTATAAGGAAAAGATAACTAACTTGCCTAATTCTAATCCTATGTGAACTAGGTAAACTTTCGACAAAGAAAGAAAAGCAAACAAACACTACTACAAAACATGCTATTGGAAGCGGGTTTTGCGATGCCTCCGCCTCCAATACGGGCCCCCCCATATTGTTGGAACCCACCTCTAATAATAGTATTGGAGGCGGGTTTTGAAGGACCAGCCTCTAATACTCTTATTGGAGGCGGGTTTCGAAGCACTTGCACTACTACAAAAAGGGGCTTTAATGGCAGTTTTTTTGGACATTTAACGGCGGTTTTCTTACATTTGAACCGCCATCTATCTAGCAGCCGTAGCAAGGTTACGGATTTTCTACGGCTGTTGGGAACTGCCATAGAAAGTCTGGACTTTCTATTGCGGTTGGGAAGAACCGCCATAGAAAGTTCAGACTTTCTATGGCGGTTCTTCTAAACTGCCGTAAAAAGTTCAAACTTTCTACGGCAGTTCTTCCCAATCGCTGTAGAAAGTCCCTAATACTGTGGTGGTCCTAACCGAACCGCAGTAGAAAGTTTGAACTTTCTACGACTTTCCCACCCGTAGAAAGTCAAGACTTTCTACGGCGGTTAAACAAAACCGCCGTAGAAAGTAATCATTTTCTATTGCTCTATCTAAACCGCCATAGAAAGTCCTAAACTTTCTAAGGAATTTTCCATACCCACCGTAGAAAGTTCTGAGCTTTATCTGGTTTAGAGCAAAACCTGCTTCTAAAATTTTAAAATAAATATACAAAATATTGCCAAGATAGAAGTAGAAATCACTATTACATTACAGTGGCATTTCCACAACAATTCATACAACTATAATATCAACAAGTTTCTACACTAGCAAAACAACCATCAGTATCCTCGGTGGTTAATGGAGTGCAATCGATCTTGAAGTACTGCCACGGAGTATAACAACAAATTTAATTGAGTGGCAAAATGAAATGCAATCAAATAAGTTATGTGAAATCTAAATCAAATACATTTTCGAGTGCCAATGTCTCGGATTTCATTGCGATGTGGTACATGTAATGCATGACATAGTAGCCACACTCCCAGTTAGACTTTTGTTTTTTATGCTATTGAATAATATTATAGAGTCAGAAGATCATACAATTGTATACAACACAACGTTAAAAAAAAAAAATCAATAAATACTAATTTTACTTTAACTACTATCCATTCAGTTTGCATATGCACAGCTCTCAGCAATCCAAGGAAAGATTGATAATTAAACATCACCCTATAAAATATGAATGATGAATAAAAATAATTGGGAACATACGTATATATGATTGGCATTACAAATTATACAATCTAATATTAGTTAATATAACTCACTCATCTATAAGTATTACTGCCTTCTCTTTTTGTGGGTTTTGTAATGAATCAAACCAGTACACAACTTTTTCAATCGATCTAATGGCTATAAGCATCCAATGTCCACTACAAACATAAAATTCAATAACCTCAGATCTTTAAGTCAGTGTTTCTTAAAAATTAGAGAAACACTTACAGTGTTTACCTCTGAAGATACGGTACCAGATAAATTTCTTTATCCGATCCTTCAAGTTTCGTGCAATGTATTGTACCCTATCTTCATATGCATTTCCTAATGCCGTGACATGATCTGCTGAGAGAAACCCTATCACCTTACGGCTATTCCTTTGAACTAATCATGTAAAGCTTTAGGAAATTTACATTATCATCCTTGGTTAGTCCAGCCACATAGAAAGAATACCATATATAACAATAATTGAAAATACAAAGAAAATTAATTGGTCGAAACTCATTTGATGAACAATTGCATGCAACAGTTCGTGACCTCCTTTTCTCTTGACAATAATTCAATGACTCCATTCGATCCATACTAATAGGATGATCTACACCTATGATTTCTCTTGTCAATTGAAACATGAAGCTAAAGTTTGAATCTTTCTCTAATCGGAGTTGTAACTCGTGCAATGGATTAGATGTCGAAGAGGATGTCATTTCATATGTAGTGGTTGAAGATGATCTTATCTCATTCATAGAATTCGAAGGACCTTTTTTCTTTTTTGAACTTTTCTCCACCCAAGACCATTTGAAATAAAATTCATTATACAAAAAGGTATGAAGTAATTCATAAAAAAATGTAAGCATATACCTCTTTTAATGGATCGGGAATAAGCTCAATCAAATGTATAGGCCATTCCACGAAAAAGGAATGGCACATTCCCACAGTTGAAGCCTCTTTCTCAGGAAATGGCAGCGGGGCAAGGTCGTCATATGAAATTTTAATTGTAACCCTCGCGCAACCTTTCTTTACCTCGTGCCCGTGGTGCTTTTTCTGCGTATAAAAATTTCCCTTGGCCACAAGCTTACATTTCTTACATGTATCCTCACAGATGAACAGGTGACAGTCACTCCCGTCCTAAGATAATAATCAAGTCAATGAACATTATTGCACTATTTTCGTTAAATCCAAAAACTAAGTGTGATCATCAAAAGCAATATCAATCTCTTTTAGCATTGAAAATATGAAAGAAATTAAGAAACAAAGATGACATACATAAATGTACTTTAATTACCTTGAAATCCCCTAAAGAACTCCGATCTTCCAAGGTTGTTGGAATAGGGTTACTGTGAACCTCATTCCTACTTATCGGGATCATAGATGAAACATGGATTATATGTAACTCAAGCAAACTTGTAGGGATTAGAGGGGAAACATTATGGCTATAATGTACTTTAGGCAGACTCGTACCTCAAACATATTTGGAGCCATTCCGGCAGTTTCTGGGTTCAAGCTCTGAGATTTGGCACTGTTGAGGACTGTGGCTCTTGCTGAATCATAGTCAGCCCCCATCTTAGTACATATAAAACCCACCATTATCTTGAGATCTATTTGACATTCATCAAGCTGTGTTGTGGTTTTCTGAAGCTTTATTTTAGTTAAATCTAGTTCATCTTTAAGCGACGGGGTTGTCGTCGAAAAAATATCTATTATACGGGCCCTAGTAGAATGACCGCGAACATGACTGGGGTGATCGGTCTTTCCTGTTGCCTTGACAAGTATGTCATTCCTACCCTCTGACACTTTCTCTCCTTGGGACTCACACACACATAAATTTCCTAAACGTTTTGCCAAAAATATGAAATTTAAATCAATCAAGATAGTATTAATAATATGAGTTTCTGAAACAATTTCATCATAAGAAAATGTATGGCGTAAACTTACAATTTCACTTCCAACCCGACCAGCCTCTAGCGTAAAGTATTCGCCATTTTTGTTTGTGTGAGACTTTCTCCAAGTAGATGATGGGCTGGCCCTGCATAAGCTTCTTCTCCTTCTTCTTCAGATGTACTGTCCTCTAAAGCCTTCTCCCCATTTTCAATCAATGCCTCTTCATGCAAATTCTTCTTCAATAGTCGGTATCCACCCCGAGATAAATTATGGTAAAAAGAATTCAAATTGGCATTCCTTTGAGCTTTACCACGAATTGCCTAGAGAAAAATAAAATGGAAAAAAATTATCCATAAACTGAGCAATTTCAAATATCCAAAAAGAGGAAGGAAAAAAAATTGAAATAACCACCTTCCATTCTTCTGTTTCACGGCTACCCTTAAACCTAAGCCATGTCTCCCTTGGGAGATATTTATATTCAAGGCATGGGTCCTCACCCTTCAAGTTACCATTGACATATCTACCTAAAAAGGATTTCCAATCTTTCCAACATTTACCGGTATAAGAAATCCACTTGGTTTCGAGCTCTTCAGTTGATTTAAAAACAAATAATGCCTACATTAAACAATAGAAGTACAAAGTTAGGTAAATTTGGTTCATTTGTATAAATGGGTTTACAAACAATGCATTATAATTTTGTAGAATACTTGTATTTCCATCCACACTCGTTTCTTGATCTCGTCAGGGACTTTGGGCCATGATGCGTATTCCATAATGTCCACTTTGTTCCGAGCAGTGAATGCAATGAAAGTAATCCACTTCGTATGCACATTTTTAGCCTCATTTTTGGAATTGAATTCAATCTCAATTGTTTTCCACCTCATACGCATTTCCAAAAGATCATTGCAATTTGTAGGCCCCCTACCTCTTCTAGCTCTAGTAGAAGAACCATCTCCATTGCCATTTCCCTCATCACTATGCTCCTCATTGCGTTTTCTCTTTCGGGCCATTACCTTATCTTAAACTTTAGGTAAAGACTTAGAGAAAAAAAGATAACATCTTTTCATTTCAAGAAAGTTTTAATTTCAAAAACCTTTGTGCCATTAAACATTTTAAACCATAGGAGACTAAAAAAGGAGCCTAAGAAAGGTTAAAATTGAGAAAGCAAGGGACAATTCACCCCTTCAATTCATGAGAACAAGCATTTGAATCATTATCAATACATGGGGCACACAAAATAAAGTAAGAAAGTGAAAAAGTAGAAGGAGAAGTGACATTTCAAAATCTCCAAGTATAAAACAAGGATCCTTTTCAAGAAACGTGACACACAAAGGATACTAGAAACGTTTCTAAAAAAGATAAGGGAAAGAGAGGCAAAGAAAGTTTTAATTTAAATAAACAAGTGCCATTACCCACTTTAAACCAAAGGAGGAAAACAAAATAGAGTAAGAATTAAGGAGAAGTTCAAAAGATAAGTGCCATCAAAGAAATTAAACCAAATGAGACACACAAAGGAGCCTAAGAAAGGTTAAATGTTAAAAGGCAAGTGACATTTCACAACTTCAACTCATGAGAACAAGCATTTCACTCATTATCACTAAAGGAGGAAAAAAAAAATAGAGTTAGAAAGGTTAAAGGTTTAAGGAGAAGTTCACTTATTTTACACTCTCTATGCCTAAAACAAGAAAAGTGACACACAAAAGATACTTTGTACGTTTCTAATAAAGATACGGGAACATGAGGCAAAGAAAGCTTTAATTTCAATAGATAAGTGCCATCAAAGAAATTAAACCAAATGAGACACAAAAAGGAGCCTCAGAAAGGTTAAATTTTAAAAGGCAAGTGACATTTCACAACTTCAACTCATGAGAACAATCATTTCACTCATTAGCACTAAAGGATGAACACAAAATAGAGTAACAAAGGTTAAAGGTTTAAGAAGAAGTGACATTTCACACTCTCCAAGTATAAAAAAAGGATCATTTTCAAGAAAAGAGACACACAAAAGATACTAGAAATGTTTCTAAAAAAGATAAGGGAAAGAGAGGCAAAGAAAGTTTTAATTTCAATAAACAAGTGCCATTACCCACTTTAAACCAAAGGAGGCACAAAAAGTGGACTAAGAAAGGTTAAAATTGAAAAAGCAATTGACATTTCACAACTTCAACTCATAAGAACAATCATTTCACTCATTAGCACTAAAGGAGGAACACAAAATAGAGTAACAAAGGTTAAAGATTTAAGGAGAAGTTCACTCATTTTACACTCTCCTCGCCTAAAACAAGAAAAGCATTTCGCTCATTATCAACTCTCCCCCTTCCCCCAACCAACAAAAGGGTAAAAGTAAAGCCATTAGTAAACACTCTCCATGCCTATGCATACCATAAGAAACAGAGGGACCTATAACTAAGTGAAATAAAACCACCACATAGAAGTAATGGTGTAAAATGAAAGTGCGAAGGAGAAAAACCATTTATAGCAGAAAAAAAAAAATGGCATAAACACCCCAATCGATCAAAATCCGAAATCAAACACCAATCGATCAAAATAATCATGTAAAACCGAATTCAACACCCCAATCGATCAAAACCAAACACCAGCTCAAAAACCATTCGATCAAAACCAAACCCGAATTCAACAACCAAACCAATTAAACCACCCATCGATCAAAACCAAACCAATCCAAGCATTCATCATCTTAACAACCCAAATGCAACATTAACAAAAAACCCTAGCCCAATCACAAGTAAACAAATAACAGTAAAATTTCTAAAGCTTAAATAAACTTGAAACTATTCGGCTAAACCTTATTTAGGATTTGAATCCTACAACCAAGCGACCATATAGCCAAAATTCTGGTTGGGGAAAATATATAAAATGGGCACCTCTATTCTCGGTATAGCCGCTAAAGCCAGTGCTGGGTGACGGCGGGGCGAGCAGCCAGTGCCAAACAGCTGCAGGGAAGAGAAGAAGACGGTCGGCAGTGACTTTCTACGGCGGTTTCAATTAAACTGCCGTTGAATGTTGTTTTCTAATGTAGTTTATTTTAACCCGCCATAGAAAATATGGAAAAAAATGGTGCCAATTCCTATTAATTTCTATTTTTTGTTTTTTTAAAATTAACCCCACAATTTTTTAAATATAATATTAAATATCCAATTTACATTATATTTATTAATTATGTACAAAATTCAGCCTTTTATTATTATAAATAATAAATAATTAAATTTCAAAATTTTAAGTACTGAACCAATCCATTATTTAAGGCCACCAAGAATTTTTCATGTACTGTTACATAATAATTATAGGAAAACCTCAAAAGTAATAATTTTCGATAAAGTACATTTAAACTTCAATAAAGTAATAAGCTTGATTATATAATAAATTTGTGTGTTTTCGACTTGGGCGAACGGGCTAAAGAAATAAACTCGCTAAATGCATTAAGTAGTATAAGAAAAATGAATCCTTAAGGGTCCAATAAAAAAATAAAGTAATACTTACTGGATTTCATTTGCTATATATATGTACGGACAGGAAATCATTTCTCCGCGATAGTAAGTTTCACTAAAATTCCTCCGGGGCGCCTCTATTCCTGTTAATTTTTAGTTTTTCTTTTTCATAAATTAACCCCAAAATTTTTTAAAATTTAATAGTAAATATGCAATTTGATATTGATCAATTTTTATAGTAAAATACATTAAATTTATTAAGTTGATCAATATAATGTATTTTAATTACTTGCAACGATTGATCATTATTAAATTGCATATTCAATATTAGAGTTTAAAAAATTTTGGGATTAATTTACAAAATAGAAAAATTAGGGATTAATATGAATAGATCGAGGCGCACGCAGGAATTCCCTTTTTGAATCATTTTCTAAGGAGGTTTAACATAAATGCCGTAGAAAGCCACTTTCTACGGCGGTTTCAATTTAAACCGCCGTTGAATGTTGTTTTCTTCGGCGGTTTAACAGTGTTCGGGAAAATTGAGAGAAATCCCGCATCCGCCTCTATTCCTATTAATTTCATGGTTTTTTTTTTTTTTTGTAAATTAACCCCAAAAATTTTTTAAATTTAATATTGAATATGCAATTTAATATTGATCAACTTTTACAGTAAAATACATTATATTTATTAATTATATACAAGATCCAGCCTTTATATCGATGAAAAAAAAAAGTAATTAATAAATTTCAAATTTTCAGTTAACCAATCCATTATGTTGGGGCCGCAAAATTTTTTCAAGAACTGATACACAATAATTATAGGAACACTTAAAAAGTAATAATTTTCATTGAATTAATGGTAAGTTTTGTACTATTGAATTTCTGTGTACTTAATTATCTCTAGTTAAATAAAGTCAATCAAGAATTTCAATTATGCTAAGATAAACCATTCATAGTGGCAATTAACTAATACTCTTTACAATTGGTTACAAGTATTACTCAATGTCGTATCCATGGATAGTCTTAATTAATTTTCGATTGTTTCTGTATCTCTCATATACATGCAAGCTAGTTTGATCTTCCTTTGCATTTGTACATTCTTTTATTCAAATTAAGAGTCGAAAAAAATAGAAAGAGGTGGATGTGGGTACGAAATGTGCCTTACCCCTGTACACAAATTTCAAATTATGCAGAAATACACTTTAAATTTGAATATTACAGTTAAACCTAGAAAAAGTAATGTTCGATAAAAAAAGCGACATGAACTTATTTTTTCGAGACATTAAAGAGCCTAAAACTTTTGATCTTGCCTAATTTCAAATACTTTTTAATAAAAACTATATTGAAGAACTCTCTCTAAAATAATAAATATTTATTAATCGATAAACAAATAATTTATTCATTTAGCGGTCAATGACTAACTTCGCTAAATGAATATCTTTTTTTCTGATCCCTCGGGTATTAATTTATCAAGGTTTAACTTCAAATTAAAACAAAAATATTGGAGTTTTAAACAACTTTAAACCAAACCTCCCTATCACATTAACATAAATAGTGAAGTTTTATGCAATTTCAAATAATAGCAAATTCAGTTTTACATCATTTTCGATAGAGCTTCCCTTGTAAATTTAACCAAAACTCCTTGTTAAATAAACAGTGAACATTTAAACAACTATAAACAACAAGAAATTCAATTTTCCAGAAAATTGGACAGAGTTTCCCTTATAAAAGTAACAAACTCCCTGTGAAATGAACATAAATAGTTAAGATTCCAACAACTTCAAATAATACGGAATTTAGTTTTATATCATTTTCGACAGAGTCTCCCCTGTAAATTTAACCAAAACTCCCTGTTCCCTGTAAATTTAACCAAAAGCTTCACACAATTTTTAGCAATAACAAATTCATGACTTCATCGTTTTGATATCCTCTTATCCCATAATTGCACGACTTCATCCAAGTTGTGTGACCTGTTTCAATCAAACAGTAAAAAGGATAAAAATACATGTTGTTATAAAATTATGTCCACATAATTTCATTACAATCAAATATACATATATAAATATATATATATATATATACACACACACACAAAAACAAACAATATACCTGGAAATGATATCAAGATATTCTCTTTCTTTTATGGGATATTTGATCCTCGAACCATAAGCCTTCATTATGGTCATCACAAAGTATGTATTTATCTAGTTTCTTATTTTCTTCAACTGCTATCAATTCAGGTAACCCACTAGAGAAAGGGCCCGCCTCATAAAGCTCTTCTTCTGTATCAATCCCTTCCACTCTGTGATGTTGTTTGCCATGAAGAACAACAGACCAATGTTTTTTTTTTTTTTTTTTTTTTTTGGAGGAAAGGTAAATGATTTATTCCACCAAGAATTTCGGCTCAAAAACCGGTAAAGATCAGACCACAAGGTGATGGTGTTTCTGTTCATAATACAACCCATGAGTGGGCACTAGGAATCTCCTCCCCAGAGGGCGAAAATTCGTAGTGAGAGAAACTCTCAAAACCCTAGGAGGGAAAGACACATTGGAATCCAAAATTTTCTATCTATTACAATCATCAGTACATTAGCCCCAAATTCTAATGGAGGTTCTTCCTTGTCTTCATCAGCTGAAAAATAGGTAAGTCTGCCCAAGTGTTGGGTAGCCATTCACACTCATCATAGGAAAAATATCAGGATCATGAATACATGTAAAACTACTTTGGGTAAGTAGTCAACCATTACCGGATTTGATAAGCCTTTACCGGACACCGGTCAGCCGGGCTAGGATGACTTTCCCGTAGTCATCTACGTAGTGGTCTGTACCACCAACCCCCTTTTAAGCAAAGGGGCAGCTGTTACCGGGTTCTTGCCTTTACCACTTTCCGATAGAGGTGGGCTAGGGAGCCCTTACCGTGGACTCCAACGTAGTGGTTTGTACCACTATTTCCTTTTTTAGCAAAAGGACAGCTATTTCCGGAATTGATTTGCCTTTACCACCTACCGGTATAGGTGGGCTAGGTAGTTGCTTAACCGCCAACTACTGCGTTATTCCTGGCATCCCCAGTTCGGGGTATAATTCATACATAATTCTACAAGTGTTAGTCTTGATAATCACAATAAGGGATTCCGGTCTAGTAGACACAGAATCAAAAATAAGACTATTCCTGCATTTCCAAACATGGTACACGGTTAGAGCAAATGCAATGAGAGATGCTTTAAACCGTTTCTTGTCCCTTCTAATCTCTTTCGTCACCCATTTCAGAGTACTTTGGATGGTTGTCATTCTTCTTGGAATACCTAACCATTGTCTAATTCTGCACCAAATATAGTTAGTAAAATCACAGGCAAAAAACAAATGCTGAATAGTCTCTTTTTCCTTACCACACAGAGAGCAATCTGTATTTATGTCCAAAAAGGATAAGTTATCACATGTAGACAACCTACCCTTGAAACATAGCCACAATATAACAGAATATTTTGGGGGAATAAAATTTTTCCAAATATTCCCTGCCCAAAATGAAGCATTACCTTTATATCTCAACAAATCATAGATTTTACCAGTAAGAGAGTTTCCTGTTACAGACCATTGAGTTATAGTTCTAATACATGCATCAGTCCCCCCCAATTTCTGAACAAGTATATCCCTAATACTAGCCAAATTTTTGAACATAGGAGAATCATTCTTATTTGAACAACAGACCAATGTTCGTCACAAGGATCGGTGATATAAAAAAATTGTTTCACCAGCGATGCAAGTATAAATGGCTCCCCCTTGAAACCCTCTCGATTAAGGTCAACCAAGGTAAATCCCAATGGATCATTAGTTCGGACCCCATTATTGTTATCAACCCATTTGCATAGAAATACAGCTACGTTGAAACATAGTTAAGCTCCCAAATATCTTTAATTACCCCTTAATATGACATGTTTGCATACAATGGATTTTTATCCTTCCTACTAGAAACATGCAAAGCCTCCGAGATTAATGTAACACCACTGTTTTGTGCCGTTCTCATCTTGTCTCTTAGTAGCAAATGAATATCCATTTATGTCATAGCCTGAAAATACTCGTACCACATGGCTGGGCTTAAACGCCAACCATTTAAATGTCTTAGAAACGTCTTTGCCCATAATAGCATTACCAAGCCAATTGATAAATGTCCGATTATGTTCACTGAGCACATTTTGATTCGTCCAAGTAGGATAAGACTTTCTTATTGAGCTTATATGGGCTGTCACATAGGCTCAACTTCTTCAGAATTGCGTAGTAGGTAAAGATGCGCCTTCATGAATTCAACATTAGAAGGCGTAAACATTCTTCCTCCCCTTGTGCCCATACCTGTAATCCTCTCATCGTGTCGATTCTTAAGTATTCCAATTGATGATGTATCCGCCAAGTACTCAGTGCAGAAATCAATTACCTCCTCAGCTATATAACCTTCAATAATACTAGCATCAGGACGATAACGATTCTTAACATACCCCTTAAAGACTTTCATAGATCGCTCGAATGGGTACATCCATCGCAAATGAACAGGCCCACACAGTTTTATCTCTCTAACCAAATGAATCACCAAATGTACCATAATATCAAAAAAGGCGGGTGAATAATACATTTCTATTTGACACATGACAACAATTATTTCATCTTGTAACTGATTAAGTCTTTCGTGAGTGATTACCTTACTACATATAACATTGAAGAAGAAACAAAGTCTTGTTATACTGGACTTAACATGCATGGGCAATATCGAGTGAAGAGTTATAGGCAACAATTGTTGCATTAAGGAATGACAATCATGAGACTTTAAACCAACAAGTTTCAAATCTTTTAGGAAAACAAGTCTAATTACATTTGAAGAATATCCGGATGGAACTTTGATGCTACTCAAACTTGAACACAATTGTTTCCTCTCTTTTTTGGACAAAGTATGACATGCAGGTGGTAGATATGTGCGTTGTCCTCAAGCTACCAGTGCTAAATTTGATCGTATATTCATATCAACCATATCAAGTCTCGCGTTATAACCATCCTTAGTTTTCTCAGGTATGTTCAAAAGCGTATCTAACAAGCTTTCACAAATACTTTTCTCAATATACATAACGTCGAGACAATGTCTTACATCCAAGGTCTCCCAGTATGGAAGTTCAAAAAAGATGAATTTTTTCTTCCAACAACATGTATCATTATTACTGGACTCTGAAGGTTTTCCAAACTCCACATTAATGTCCTTCACACGAGCATTCACCTCAGGCCCGCTCAAGGGTTTTTTTCTAAAGTCTTGATTTTCATTGAATGCTCTTTTCAAACGGCGATACGGATGAGACTCGGGAAGAAATCTACGATGCCCAAGGTATACTATCTTCCTCCCATGTGCTAGCTGACAAAAATCTGTACTCTGATCACATATAGGGCATGCTTTATACCCTTTAACAGAGTACCCAGACAAGTTTCCATATGCTGAAAAATCATTAATGGTACAGAACAACATGGCACGTAATGTGAACATTTCTTGACGGTGTGCATCAAACACAAGTGCACCTTCATCCCATAATTTTTTCAAGTCTTCAATAAGAGGAGCCAGATAAACATCGATGTCATTTCCTGGTTGTCATGGTCCTGAAATCATTAGAGACATAAGTATATACTTACGCTTCATACACAAGTAAGGTGGAAAATCGTAAATAACCAACATCACCGGCCATGAGCTATGTGTGCTACTCAGACTGCCAAAAGGGTTCATTCCATCAGTACACAAACCAAGCCTCAAATTTCTTACTTCTCACCAAAATGAAGGATACATTGAATCAATTTTTTTCCACTGATCCGAGTCTGATGTATACATTATCATCTTGTCACCACTGGGAATACACCAATCTGAATGCCATGTTATATGTTTTGCATCTTTTGCATTAGCAAACAACCATTTAAATCTCGGTATTCTAGGAAGATACCACGAACCTTAGCCGGCGACCCCTTCTTTTGTGCATCAATACTGTCTTCAACCTCATCACATAGTTGCTTCTTTTTGTATTGTGAAGTATTACACTTAGGACAAACCAATAAATCATTATACTCATTCTTGTAAAGGATGCAATCATTTGGGCAAGCGTGGATCTTCTTATACTCCATACCCATTGGACATAATATTTTTTTTGCCTCATAAATTTGATCTGGAAGTTCATTATTTTCTGGAAGCATATCTTTCAGTACCCTTAATAAGGCTGTAAAACTAGTATCTGACCACCCATTTGCCGCTTTCAAATTAAACAACTTTAAAACACTAGACAAGCGTGTATATCTAGTGCAACCGGTGTATAGAGGCTTTTCATTATCACCCAGAAGTGAAGCAAGAACATCCGGTTTATCAGCAAAATCATCAGCCACATCCTCAATCATGTCATCCAATCGATCTCTCACAATCCCATCATCTCCTTTTGCATTATATTTCTTTGCCCAGAAACTCTCAATACTTTCACCATGCCAAATCCACAATTTATAAGAAGGATCAAATCCATTCCGATATAAATGGAATCTTATTGTATCAGAGTTATCAAACCGCGCACCATTTTTACAAGCTTTACACGGACAATGGACGTACTTTGTATTCTTATAAGCCAATTCAATAAAATTCTCAACTTCTTTCGCATACAAATCGGAGGTCCAATCACCATATAACAAGATATTTTGATCCATGCTTAACTAATACCTTTAAATAATTAAAAACACCAAATAAATAATCTAACCAATAATGTAGAAAGTAATTAGTTGCACGCTTGTGTTTATTATTCATACCAATTTTACTCATATAACAAATAATCAAAAATAATATAATACCTAAATGAAAAAAATAATAACCAACACATGCACAATAGACATAATCAAATGAAGAAGAACCCATAAGTTTTTCATTTATGCATTTTATCAAACACATGCAATGCATACAAAAATAATCCATTAAGTAGTGCTAATTACATGAACATTATCCAACAAGAACCAAACACTATAAATCATATCACATCAACAAAAAACTACATAGTATAACTAACTACCAATCCACAATACTAAGGTTCACCATATATGGATTGTAACTTTAATGTTCAATCTACCATAAATAAAAATAAATTCAATATATACATATCTAATGTACAAGAATAAGCTAATAGTGAGAAATTTTAGTAGTCTCTAACCTTAAAGTGGTAAATTGTAGCTTCAAATAACCATTCTAAACATGAAATGTGTAAAACTGCAGTAGAAAGTTGGAGAAGACGACTGCCGGGCACGAGAAGGCCTTGCATATGGAGAAACACGCTGTTATTTAAGGTTAATACGTCTATTCTACAGCGGTTTAGCAAATAACTGCCGTAGTAACTAACTTTCTACGGCGGTTAATTGAAAACCGCCATAGAAAGTTGTAAGAAAACCACCATAGAAAGTAGGGAATTTCTATGGCGGTTTTCTTACAACCGCAATTAACCGCCGTAGAAAGTTAGTTACTACGACAGTTATTTGCTAACCGCCAGAGATAATGACTTTCTATGGCATTTTATATATAAACCGCCGTAGAAAGTCGTATTTTCTTTTTTAATGGCGGTTTCGTCTCTTCCGCCGTTAAACTACAGCCGTTAAAAGTCCATTCTATAGTAGTGCTACCTCTACTACGAGGAGTATTGGAGGCGGGTCCTTCGAAACTCGTCCCCAAAACTCTTATTGGAGGCGGGTGCCAACAATATGGTGGAGCCTGTATTGGAGGCGGAGGCAGCGCAAAACCCACCTCCAATAGCATATTTTGTAGTAGTGAAAAGTCCTACCTATATTCTAATTAATTAATTTCGATGATTTCTCCAAATTGGGAGACTCGAAATTACCTAATTGATTAAAGCAATTCTATTTATTTCCTAAAAGAAAATATGCAAGAATTCTTTTCAGGAAAATCTCTATTTAAGAAACAATTTAATAAGACAAGGAAGGAATATAAAATCACACTTATCCTTTTAAGGCAAGTACTCCCACTTGTGTGATTTCCTTCATTCTTCATGAATTTTCTTGACCTTCTCGAGTCTTCAAGAATCTTCCGGAATAAAATTAACTCAAGAATAATTTAATTAAAATCAAAATAATTAATTACCTTCAAGACTTTTATTAAATATTCAAGAATCTTCTTTTCAGCTGGTAACTTAGAGAATGGAGTGTTGAGATATTTCTTTTTGACTCCATTTTTAATGAACCATTTCTCCTTCTTTGGATCAAAGTTCTTTTCAGTGGATTTGTGAGAACCCATATGTCGACTTTGAACCTTCTTAACTACTTGTTGACTTGTACCCTTATGGGAAGTTGAGTGTTGACTTTGGATGACCTCATCATTTTAGTTGTTGATGCATCAAGATTGTGAGTTTAGTTGCTGAAATATCGCGTATTGATTTTAGCCTCTTATATGTTGCATATTGAGTTTACCCTTAAATTTCTCACATTTATGAGGTTTGCTACTGAAACATCGAGTATCAAGATTAGCTTCAGATGTATCGGGTACTGAATTTAGCCTATTGAGCTTAGTGTCTTATATATCGCAGTTATAAGTTTAATTGTTGAAATATTACATATAAAATTTATCTTTTGATTTCTCATATATCGATTGTAGTTTCTAATCAATGCATTTTAAAGAAAGTAAGGGACACATAAGACCAATTATGCAAATACATATGGGACTATTTAGGGTGCGCTTGGTTCATATAGGGGAATGAGAATGAAAATGAAAATGATGGTAGTGAGAAGTAATACTACAGGTAATCATTATATTTGTGTCGTTTGGTTCACAAATAAAATTTTTATTAATAAAATTTATTTTAATTTTTTTATATTTAACTTTTAGTATATTATAAACTATTTATGTTTAAATGTATTGTAATGATAATTTTTAGTACTTAAAATTTTTTTTAAATAAAAAATGTCCAAAAAAATAATTTCATAAGGGAATTATTCATATTTCCTCCACAAAATGAAGGGGAATGAATGATTGGAGAAAAGTAGGGTTTGAGAGTGGGATTAGGGGAATGAAACCTCCCAACCAAGCACACACTTTCATTTCCATTATCATTCCCCACTCTAAAAACCCTCAACCAAGCACACCCTTAATGTTTTATTCTTTGACTTTAGGTCAATGCGTGTCCATTTTAACCTGTTGAATGTGTCATAACAATTTAGTTTTTGGCTCCTCAAGTTTCAATAACATTTGTTTTTGTCCTCAACTAAAATTAGCATGTGACTGGTACAAGTAAAAAATGAATTTTATTTCGAAAATTAAATTTAACACTTGCTTTACATGGGAATAAAATTGCTTTACAAGTAAATAATGAAAAAGTACAAGTGTATAAAAATACAATATTGCAAAATGAGTTATACTGCATATTGATGGTGATTTGTCCCTCATTTTCTGAAATGTAGTTTTTGGTCATTCACATTTTGTATGATGATCTTTAGTGTCCATTTGTACCTGTGGAATGGTTTATCGCAGGTCAAGTGACTACAAAGTTTATTTTATGAAATGTAAGGCACCGAAAAATATGTCATAAAAAGTAAAGGACAGAAAAAGATCCAACAAAAAAAATGTAAGGGACCAATAAGTGTTTTAAAAAGTAAGAGACATTTTGTACTTTAGTCTATAATCAAGCTAATTCTTGCACTTTTGGAAGTAATTAAGTAGGATACTTTGGAAATGAAAACACTATTTTAGTAACGAACACTTATACTTTGGAATTTAAGAGGGATACCTTTTATAATTAAACATATACTTTTGAAATGAATTGTTTAGTTTATAAAGTAATATTTGTAATTTGAACGTAAAAGTGATACTTTTGAAATAAAAAAACTTATTGTTAAAAGTAACATTTATACTTTTGAAAGTAATAGTGATGCTTTTTAAGAATTAAACTTATACTTTTGAAATGAAAACTTGATTGTTGAAGTTAACACTTACACTTTTGAATGTAAAGATGATAGTTTTGAAAAAAAAATTAAGTTAAAAAAATAAAAGGGAAAAAGGGGAAAATAAAGTTTATACACATGGTGTGTGAGCTCCGCATCTACATGGTACATGAAAGTACGTGTGCCAAATATACAACTTTTTATGAATTACATGTAAAATAATTAAGTAATCACAATTTTCTTCCCTTATATATGGCTTTACGTATTATGTGTAAATTAATTGTGAACAACATATCTAGCGAAAAGAAACAATTTCCCAAATCTTACCATTCATCATCTTTTTCCCTCATCCTCCTTCACAGAGAATAGGAGAAATAGTTCTACTTTAATTCATTCTTGCTTAATTTTCTTTTGTTTTGAATTTTAGACTCCCTAATTGGAGCAATAAGAGAGTTTTTCTCTCTGTTTATGGCGTTTTTCTTCCCGTTTATGATGATATTTTTCTCCTGATAGTGTTTTTCTCTCAGACTATGGTGAATTTTCTCCCTGACTATTGTATTATGAATAACTGACTATGGTGATATTGATGGGCATAGTGTATGAAGACGCAGTTGAAGATTCAGTCTTGAACCTTTCGTGAGTCTCGAACCTTTCATGAGCCACTAACCCTTTTGGAAGCGAGTTTGATTGGGTTATTGGAGGCTGGTGCCCGTTGCACCCTTTCAAATTATTCAATTTTGCGTTTGGCCATGGAAATTATTCTGTTGGCCATGCTTAAATTATTCAAATTTGCATTTGACCATGAAAATTATTCCGTTGGCACCTCTTAAAGATGAGAAAAAGCCTCCTGCCTTTAAAAGCAAGTTCCATCAACCATGCCTCATCTCCTAGCGATGTGGGATTTAGCAAATTTGAAGGTAAAAATTTAAACTTTCAGAAAACCAACAGGGTTTGAACCCACGTACATTCTCACGCTTGGCAGGAGACTGAACTACCACTAGGCTATTCTTCATCACTTGATTAGTTTCAGAATTAATATATATATATATATATACTTCCTTTTAAAACTTGTGATACAGTATGATTGGAGGCGGGTTCCGACAAAACCCGTCTCCAATAAACCATTCGAGCGAAACCCGCCTCCAATAGTGTACTTTATTGGAGGCGGGTGACAGCGAAACCCGCCTCCATTACTACATCCGAAACTTTTTGCCAACTTTTTGCCACCTTTAGAGGCGTGTGTTTGGGAACCTGCCTAGATTGTTCCATTTGGAAGCGGGTTTTTGGAAACCTATCTCAAAATGGGCGCCTCCATTAAGTGTTTTTTGGCTAGTGTTAGTACATTATGGACACTGTTGTGGTTCAGATGTGATGATTATAAGATCAAATAATTTGTAATAAGTTGTTTGGATTGTTTTGTTTCTTGGTTTTCTGTCAATTCTGGTGGGAAGATTTCTAACGTCAATAATAAAAATTTTAAATTTCTAAAAAAATGTTTGTTAAAAACACATACAATTATATAGGTAAGGGTAGAAAAAAAAAAGTAAACAAATAAAATAGAAAAAAAAAGTAAACAAATAAAATAAAATAAAATAAAAAGACAAACTTTTTCAATTAATGCATAACAAAGTTTTCCATTGAAAGTAATTAATTGTCCACGTGGGCTTGTTGATGATGACGGAAAAGGAACATAAAATTCGTAATTAACATAAAATTTTTTTACTTCTCGTACTTTTACTAATATAATCATATGTGGTCCACAATTAGTCCATACTTAATAACTAATGATATAAATGGAATAAATTGTGTCATTTAGCCATTTTAGATGTTATACATTGGTCAAAGTATACCCTTCTAATTAATCCGAGAAAATATATACATGAGCTGCCCTTTTTTTTTTTTTGAAGCGCCGAGTAATAAAAGTTATTCGACATGAAGAATGATTACAAATTAACTACAAAACACTCGGAGTTGACAAAGACTATTCAGTCAGATAAGAAAATTATTAGCAAAGAAAAAGTCGATGCACAGCTAGCTAACGAACTACTCCTTTGAAACTGATTAATTAAACAAGCTAGTGTCATTTTTCCTTAATAAAAAAATAACAAAAACTCTTTCAGGCATAACAAAATTTTCCTTTGAAACTAATTAATTGTGCACGTGCGCTTGTTGATGATGACGGCCGGAAAAAGAACATATAATTCGTAATAAATATATAGACATGAGCTGCCCAAGTTTTTTGAACCGCCAAGTTGAAAAAATTTTACCTAATATGAAATGAAGAATGAGTACAAACTTCAAAACACTCGGAGTTGGCAAAGTCAATGCAGTCATATAAGAAAATTATAAGCGAAAGGAAAAGTCAATGCAGGGAGCTACCTATTTACGAATTACGCAGTAGTCAGACCCTCCTTAATAATTAATTTGCATGTATACTTTTCAAGCACACATCAGATAAAGCCCTATAAATTGCGTCCATTTCACTTCATCTGTCATCGATCACCCATCGGCTTTACTTTAGTTACTACAAATCATTCATTCTTGGCCAATCCATAATCTGATAATCTCCGTAGAATATCAGCTGATAGATTTATAGTTTATTGCTTTGAATCATTAATGGAGTCCATTAATGCAGCAACCGCTGTTGTTTTAGTATTATTCTTGCTGGGCAACATTCAATGTGAAGCACAGCTTTCTCCTACATTTTACGACAGTACATGTCCTTCAGCACTAAGCACAATTCGCACTTCCATTCGGCAAGCCGTTTCACGGGAGCGTCGTATGGCGGCATCCCTCATTCGCCTTCATTTTCATGATTGCTTTGTTCAGGTCAGGATCGATTTATTAAATATAGTACTACGTACGTAATCTGCATGATGAGAACTTGAATTAATGATGCCAATTAGTGGATAAATTAAAATAAAAATTACTTCTTCTTTTTTACGTGTGCTTAATTTGAAATAATTAAACCAGGGTTGTGATGCATCAATCTTACTGGAGGAGACTTCTTCCATTCAAAGCGAGCAAAGTGCACTCCCGAATATCAATTCAGCGAGAGGATATGGAGTAATAGAGACTGCAAAGCGTGAAGTAGAGAAGATATGTCCTGGAGTTGTTTCTTGTGCTGATATTCTTGCAACTGCAGCAAGGGATGCATCAGTTGCAGTAAGTGATTGTGATTAATTGCTTCGATTAATTAGAGTCATAAACGCTTCAATTAACCACAAGAATTAATATATTTACTGTTTTAGGTGGGCGGTCCAACATGGGAAGTGAAGCTCGGAAGAAGAGATTCAACCACGGCAAACCCATCTCAGGCAAATACAGATCTTCCCGGATTCTTTGAAGATCTCGACCCTATTATTAAAAAGTTTAATGACAAGGGATTGACTGAAAGGGAAATGGTTGCTTTGTCAGGTGAGGCTAATATGCAAGCTGATTAATTTCATGCGACTTTCTTCTTACCACGTTAATTTTAACTCGAAATAAGTAGTCAATAATTCAGTGCAACACCTACTATTTGTCTCATTAGCTACGTTATTAATTGAGTAATTAACCTAGGCATCAAAATTGACTTTTTCATTTATTTTAATTAATTGCAGGAGCTCACACACTTGGTCAAGCCCAATGCTTCACATTCCGGGCTAGGATCTACAGCAATGGAACAGATATCGATAGTGGCTTCGCTAGCACTCGTAGGCGCCGATGCCCAACAGATGTTGCCGGAGATAGAAATTTAGCAGCACTGGATTTGGTCACACCAAACTCATTTGATAACAATTATTTCAAGAATCTAATGCAGAAAAAAGGGCTTCTTCATTCAGACCAAGTTCTTTTCAATGGCGGAAAAACGGACAGCATTGTTTCCGAGTATAGTAGAAATCCAAGAACCTTCGCTGCAGATTTTGCTTCTGCTATGGTGAACATGGGTGATATTGAACCCCTCACAGGTAGCGATGGGATCATCAGAAGGATTTGCAGTGCCATCAACTAATTAAAGTTGGATCATATTCATTTTTCTTTCATTTATTTGTATTTCCAAAGTATTCGTTCATTAATTAATTGGTTTCATTATCTGTTTGTGCATGATTTTCCGAGTTTCAAATGTACGTATCAATTTGTCTTGTATGAAAAATAAAGAAAAAGTTCTTCCATGTATTTGTCCTCCTTCGGTCGTTCACAATAACATGTAACGACTACTATATATTTTGGATGTATAACATAATTTGTTATTGGATAATTTATTATTTTACTAGTACGAAAAATCAATACTACTACAACTGCGTCGGTAGAAAGAAAGACATAACGATGTGAACTCCGGGCTGCCAGGAGATGTTCAGTTTGCCCACGTTTGTCTAGTCTTGAATTTGAATCAAACTTGTGCCTCTAACAATAAAGTTCCAATCGTCCCTCTTAAGCTTCCTTTGAAATTCGATTATGAAGCACTAAAAGAGAATAAAAGAATGTGAATGCCACAAACTAGGTGATGCCCGCACTGTAGTGGTGGAAGAAGCTTTCGATCACCAAGTCATGCAGAAGCCAGACCTCTTATCAGTTACCACTAAGCTTCACAGAATCACATGGTCGACGTCAAGCAACGTGTTAGCTCCAAAAATTCGTCCTATACATTTCTGTGTTTGGTATCGTGAGAACAATTAATTCACCTTGGCATCATATGCCTATTTTACAGCCAATTATTCACGAATTTGTACTGGAATTTTATTCCATGTCAATTCGTTAAGACAGATTCTCATGTATCTATTTGTTTGACATATAAGATACAATTGCACAAATCGTAGATGCAGTCACATAATCCTCACTACTACAAAAAGGGGCTTTAATGGCGGTTATTAAGGGCTTTTAACGGCGGGGTTTAGCATTTTTGAACCGCCATCTATCTGGCAGCCGTAGTAAGTTAGCGGACTTTCTACGGCGGTTCGTGGTTGAACCGCCGTAGAAAGTCTCACTTTCTGATGCGGTCCAACATTGGACCGCCGTAGAAAGTCCGAACTTTCTACTGCGGTTCAAGGTTGAACCGCAGTAGAAAGTGAGACTTTCAATGGCGGTTCATGGTTGAACCGCAGTAGAAAGTGAGACTTTCTACTGCGGTTCAACAACGAACCGCAGTAGTAAATGCGGGGTTTCTACTGCGGTTCAACCATGAACCGCTGTTGAAAGTGTAACTTTCTACTGCGGTTCAACCTTGAACCGCCGTAGAAAGTGGCCACTTTTTGCACCCAAACCGCATTAAAAGCATTAAAAACCTGCTGCTAAAACCTGGTTTAAAGCAAAACCTGCTGCTAAAACTTGAAATTTAATACAAATGTCACCAATATACAAATTGAAATCGCTTTTATAATACAACATATCCAAAAAATATTTGTACAACTCTAATATGAACAAGTTTAATTAGTATCCTTCAACTACGGCGGATGCTCCAAAATATAACTAGCGCATATTTTTTGCCCTGCATCTATATCCACATTGCTTAATGGAGTGCGGTCGAGCTTGAAGTGCTGCAACAGAATTTTTGAAATTAAAAAGTAACCGAGTAGCAAAATGAAATACAGTCAATTAAGTAAGTTATGAGAAATATTTACCTTTTCAAGTGCCAATGTGGATGATTTCATTGCTATTTGGTACATATAGTGCATTACATAGTACCCACACTCCCAATTGCTCGTTTGCTTTTTATGCTAATGAATTAATATATACGAGTTAGAAGATCATACAATTAATTGTATACAACACAACGTTTAGTAAAAAATTTAATATTCATAACTTCACTCATATTAATCTAATTAATTAAATAACTAGGACTCACTAATTTCTACTGATCGAAAAGGCAATTGCATGCATATATTAACTAACCTACTGTATTGGACTCACGGATTGCATGCATAAATCAAATACCTCAATAAATAACTTGACTAACTAATAAATTAATTGACTAACACTGCTAACTTAGGCTACTGGACTCACGGATTTAATTAAAACAACTAACACTACTAATTGTTTAGGCTACTAGACTCACGGATGTAATTAAAAATTTTAATAAGAACCAATTTTACCTTAACTACTATCCACGAAGGTTGCATATGCACATTTCTGGGCAATCCTAAGAAAGCTTGATAGTTAAACATCACCCTATAAAAATGAAAGCGGAACGAAAATAATTAGCAATATATGGATATATAGGCATTCTAACAGTTGTTAATATATATAACTCACTCGTCCATAAGCTCCACCGCCTCCTCTTTCTGTGGATTTTGTAAAGAATCAAACCAGTAGACAACCTTTTCTATTGGTCTAATGGCTATTAGCATCCAATGTTCACTGCAAACAAAAAATTTAATGACGTTAGATCTTTATATCAGTGTTTCTTAAATATTAGAGAAGCACTTACAGTGTCACTTACCCCTAAAGATAAGGCACCAGATACATTTCTTTATTCCTATCCTTCAAGTTTCGCGCAATGTAGTTTACCCTAGCTTCAAGCGTATTTCCTATGGGTGTGACATGATCAGCCGAGAGGAAACCTATCCCCTTTCTCCCATTCCTTTCAACTAACTCATGTAAAGCTCTAAAGAATTTACAAAAAGGGCTTCATTGGTAGGGGTGGGCATGGTTTGGGCAAATTCAAAATTTGAACCGAATTCGAATTTACCGAATTCGAAAAAACCTAATTCGAATTTTGAATTCGAATTAGGTTTGGTTTGAAACCGAATTCGAATTATGAAATTGGTTTTCGAATTGGTTTTCGAATTGGGTATTCAAACCAAATACCAAACCGAATTCGAATTAGTTTTATTATTAATATTTATTAGTTTTTTTTTTCCACCTAAAGGCTTTATTAATATTTTAAATTGATAAAGATGTCATAAAGTTAAAAGCTAATATTTTAAATTGATAAAGATATCATAAAGTTAAAGGCTAAAGCTTACCTAATGAGTAAAACTAAAACCTAATCTCTAAAGTATTATCACACAACCGCCGCCTCCCCGAGTTCAGTTCCCTCCCACCTCTCCTCTCTCTCCGTTTTTCTTTATATTCTTGTCCTCCTCCATTTTTGCAGTTCGCCGAGGAAGATAACCCAGCAGACAAACATCACCAATTCCAACGACATTCTGCAATTTCCGTTCTCTCGCCGTCGTACGTTCACGTTTGCTCTAGATCGGATCTTCTCGCCGCCGCGATCCCCTGCTCCTTCCGCCGGTGCCGTCTTTGCGGAAGGTTTTGCGCTTCAATTCTGCAATGGATTGCAGAACTCAAAGTATACTTCTCCTCCTTGCTTTGCTTTCTACATGACATCGATTTTCACGGTTCTCCTGGTGTTGTTTCTTAATTCTTACTTTTATTTTCTTTATATTAATATCAGGTGCGGATATAGTTGGGCCAAGGATCAGCTGCATTGGTTACCAAAACTATGCTTACAGGATGATTTTAAGGCTTATAGGATGCATGTGATTGAGAGGGTGAACTTAGATTTATTTTTCTAGAAGAGTTTGCTGCTGGATTTATTTGTTCAAACTAGTTACTAGATTGTAAAATTTTGATTATGGAATTAATTTTGTGAATTTGGTTTCCATGGTTTAAAACCGAATTCGAACCGAATTCGAATTACAAATTCGAATTGGTTTCTTCAGTTTAAAATCGAATTAGGTTTGGTTTTCGAATTGGGCAAAAAAATTTTAAAATTCGAGGAAACCAATTCGAGGAAACCACAATTCGAGGAAACCAATTCGTGCCCACCCCTATTCATTGGTTAGTCTAGGCACATGGAATGCATACTATATATAATAATAATCAGAAATAGGTTATAAAATTAAGTGGAAACTCACTGGATGAACAACTGCATCAAACTGTTTGAAACCTGGCTTTCTCTGGTCAATAACTCTACGAGATCCCCTCGATCCATCGCATTAGGCAGGTCCAAACCTATGACTTCTCTTGTCATTTCAAAGAAGAAGCCATTGAAGTCCGAATCATTCTCTATTCGGAGCTATAACTCTTGCAATGGATCAGATGTCGATGAGGATGACATCTCAGTCGGAACCGTCGCCGAAGGAGATGTCTTGTCATCCATAGAATTCATCCGGCCTTTTTTCTTTTAGGCACTTTTATCCACCTAACATCATTTGAAATAACATTAAATATACAAAACGGTATTAAGTAATTCACAAATAAATGAAAGAATATACCTTTGTTACCGGAGCCGGCTGAATAATTTCAATCAACTCTATAGGCCATTCCACAAAAAAGGACTTGGCCATTCCCACTGTTGCAGCCTCTTCCTCAGGAAATGGTAGCGGGGCAAAGTCATCATAGCAAATTTTAATTGTGACCCTCGCGCAACCTTTCCTAACCTCGCGCCCGTGGTGATTGCTTTGCTTATAAATATTTCCCTTTGCCACAAGCTTACGCCGCTTTTGCGAATCCTCAGAGATGAACAGATGGCATTCACACCCGTCCTGAGATAATAGGCAAGCGAATGAACATTAATCAACTATTAAGTCTAAATTAACAAAGCACTGTAATAATGAAAAAAAAAATTGAAGAAGAAAGTTGCCGTCTAAACAAGTATTCACGTGAAACCAATCCAAGGAATTATTCAAAGCCTGAAACATCTTCTATACATCAAGATATATCTTAGGGTTATGAGTTTCAAGCCTCCTAAAATACCGTTTTAGAATTCTTAAAGATGAAGCTTCTAAAAATCCAAAATCTGTCACATTTTGATTTTTCAGCTATAATTTCCTACAGAAAAATCTAAAAATTATGAAACCAGCTGAAAATGAAACTAGACTCCTAGGGGAGTTCATATTGATCTTACTCATGATCAGATATGGTCGGAGTTGGGATTTATGAGCAAATATTTCGGACTGTTCTGTTTATGGAAGATGAAGGCTTAAGTCTCATAGTTGCCTTCGACTTTTGGAGGATAAATCCCTACAGAAAAATCTAAAAATTATGAAACCAGTTGGAAATGAAACTAGACTCCTAGGGGAGTTCACATTGATCTTACTCATGATCAGATATGGTCGGAGTTGGGATTTATGAGCAAATCTTTCGGACTGTTCTGTTTATGTGTGTCATATGCATGCACTGAATTTAATTTAGTTTTAAAAATACCACGTGTATTCTATGAAAATATACATATTAATTTTATTTACCTTGTATTCGCCTAAAGCACCCCCGTCAGAGGCTTTGATCGGGTCCGTAGGTGCAACACGTAGCATCTCCAACTCGGGCAAACTTGTAGGGATCAGAGGAGAAACAGGGCTCACAGGGGAAACTGGGACCGCTCCGAAGGTCTCTGGGTGCAAGCTCTCATCTTTGGCACTATTGATGATGGTGGCTTTTAATGTATCATAGTTGGTTCCCATCTTACCACATATAAACCCAACCATCATCTTCAGATGTGTCTGACATTCATCGAGTTGGGCAGTGGTTTTCTGAAGCTGTCGCTTAGTTAAATCAAGTTCATCTTTAAGCGACGGCTTTGTTTTCTGTGGGAAAACCTCTGTGATACGTGCCCTGGTAGAATCGCCGCGATAACGACCGGGTTGATCGGCCTTTCCCGTTGCAATGACAAGAATGTCATTCCTACCCTCTGCAACGGACTCCCCTTGGGACTCGCTGGAACATAGATTTTCCTACACATTTTGCCAAATATAGTAAATGTAAATAAATCAATTAAATATAAATAAATACACATATACACAGATTAATCATTTATGTATATAAATTTTAAATATAACATTGATAACCATAATTATAAAATATAAATAAATACACATATATACAAATTAATCATTTATTTACTTTACAGTGATAACTAGATAATTATAATTGCGATATAAACATTTAATGACAACCAAATTATTAATTAGCATTTCATCATAGATATCTAGTAATAAATAATCAATTATAATAAAAAATATATACACAGAGACTTTAAATATTAAAAGAACTTAAACATAAGAAAATGTATGGTGCAAAACTTACAATTTCCATCCCTACACGCCCAGCCTCTGGCATGAAGTATTCCCCTTTTTTGTTGGTGTAGGCCTGTCTCCAGAGTAGATGACGGCCTGGCTATGAATAAGAATCTTCACCTTCTTCTTCGGACTGACCCTCCTCTGAAGGCTTCTTACCGGATGCACTCACCGCCTCGTCATGCAACTGCTTCTTCAGCAGTCGGTAGCCACCGCGAGATAAATTATGGTAGAAAGCATTTAAAGTGGCATTCTTTTGCGCTTTTCCACGAATTGCCTAGAGATAAATATAATGAGAAATTATTATCCCTAAACTGAGCAATTTCAAATATCCAAAAAGAATAAGGAAATCAATTTTAAAAAATATACCTGCCATTCATCTGTCTCGCGGCTAGCCTTGAACTTAATCCATGTCTCCTAGGGAGATATTTATATTCCAAGCATGGGTCCTGACCCTTCAAGGCACCATGTACATATTTCCCTAAATAGGATTTCCAATCTTTCCACCGTTTACCGGCATAAGAAATCCACTTTGTTTCGAGTTCTTCGGTTGACTCGAAAACAAATAATGCCTACACTGAAAATTAGGAGTAAAACTTTAGTGAGGAATTTGAGTTCATTTGTATGGAATAAGAAACAAACAATGCATTATAATTAAAGAAAATACCCGTATTTCCATCCACACTCTCTTCTTGATCTCCTCGGGAACTTTGGGCCATGATTCATATTCCACTATGTCCACTTTGCTCCGGGCCGTATATGCCACAAAGGTAATCCACTTTGCATGATACTCTTTAGGCTCGAGCTCGGAATCAAAAGAAATGTCAAGAGTTTTCCCCCTCGTTCGCATTTCCAATAGATCATTGCAATTTGTGGGCCATCTACCTCTACTACATGTAGTAGAAGAACCATCTCCATTGCCATTACCCTCATCACTATGCTCCGTATTGCTTTTTCTTTTTCGGGCCATTGAAAGTACCTTAAACTTCATGTACATAGAAAGAGAATTCAATATAACATATATGCAATTAAAGAAAAGCTTTAATGTCAAATACAAGAATGCTTGTAATGTGAAAAAAAAAAGGCAATGTACATTCGTAAAATTCACTCCTAAAAATACACATACACCATTATCCAAATTAAACCAAATGAGGGCCAAAAAAAAGTGGACTTATAAAGGGTACCATTGCTAAAGTACTTCACATTTCACAACCAACAACTAATGAGAACAATCATTAATTTCTACTAAAGGAATAAAACCAAAATTTAGTGAGGGAGGTCAAAGCTTCAAGGGTTAGTACTTCACTCCTAAAAAATACTCTCCTTCCCTAAAGGTACTTAGTGCTTGTGCAATAAAAAATGCTTCACATTCATGCAAAGATATCTTTACTTTCAACATATAAGGGGCTTTGAAGACATTGAAACAAGGGATCCCCAAAGAAAGAACCCTATAAAGATTAAATTCCAAATAGTGGAATCAACAACAATGCATTTTCCTTATTATCACTAAAGGAGGAACACTAAATCGAATAAGAACCGAAATCAAACACCAATGATCTAAAATTAATCAAGCAAAACCGAAATAAACATTTGAGTTTCTCATAATCATACACTAAACCCGAATTTCAAAGGGTACCTAATGGAACATTAATCAAAACCCTAGGTTCTCAACTTATGTAGGACAAAACACTCAATTCAACAACCAAACCAATGCAACAAACAATCAATAAATCCAAAAGCATTCCAATCATTCATCACAAGGATTAAAACCGAAATCAACCATAAATATCAACCAAAAAATCCTAGTGCAATGGGAAGCATTTACAAAATGTAAGGTCACATTGCAAAAGTTTTAAAATGAAAGCATAGAAGGTGGAACCTTTTGGGTGAACTCCTACAACCAAGCCCGAAGTATATATAGGAGGGTGGAAATGGAGAGCCGAACAATCGGCCTTGCATGGTCCAGCCGAACAATCGGTGAAGCTTGGGCAGCCGACGGGTTGATCGGAAGGTGAAGGAGCTCGCCGGCGATGGGAGAAGCGGTGAAGAAGCCGAACAGCCGCGGGAGAGAAGGTTCGGGAAAAAGGGGAAATGAAGGGGAAAAAAGGGGAGAAGAGGGGAAAAGAATGAGGGAGAAAAGGAAAAAAGTAGAAATTTGAAATTTAATTAATAACCGGGTCGTCGGTTCAACGGCGGTTCAACCGCGAACCGCCGTTGAACCAACAATCAATTGCGGTTCAACCGCGAACTTTCAACTGCGGTTCAAGGTTGAACCGCCGTTGAAAGTGAACTTTCAACGGCGGTTCACTCGTGAACTGCAGTTGATTCTTCTTTCAACTGCGGTTCGCGGTTGAACCGCCGTTGAAAGTCCCCACTTTTTCTCGGTTTAAATAGAGGAAAAAATTGGAGCCAATTCTCTCAAGGGCATATTTTAATATTAATTTTTTTTTTCCATTTTCAAAAAACTAAGCCCACAATTTTGTAAATATAATAATACATACCCTGATTTTGTATATTTATTAATTATGTACACAATCTCGACTTTTATGAACCATTTCATAATTAAATTTGAAATTTTCCATTTAACCATATATTTGCATTTAAATTTCCCGTGCTACTACACGTACAATAATTATAGGTCAAAGATAAAAATTAATAATTTTCGTAAATTTACATATAAGAGACGATAAAGTAATAAGCTTCATTATGTTCCCTAAAATTCCTACTTTTTCTACTTGGCGAACGGGATAAAAAAATCAAATCCACAAATGCATTAGGTACGTATAGTAATATAAAAATTAATTAATATTTGTTAAGTGGCCGAAAAAAATTAAATAGTTACTGGATTTCATTACTTTACATACATATATATATATATATATATAAACATATATATATATTCTATATATATATATATATATATATATATAAACATCTTCCTCTTTTCTCCTTTCCCCTCTTGCACATCATCCAACTCTCTCCTCTCTGCTCTCGATCTCTTGTAAATTTCCACTACATAAATAAAATGTTTTCATTCGAAGAATTGAAGACTTGAAGACACCTTTTAATAATATTAAGTCTTATATATATATATATATATATAACGTATTTTGAAAAAAATGGAGGTTTACGTGAAAACTCTGACGGGGAAGACCATCATCCTCGAGGTCGAATCCTGCGACCCAAATCAGAATGTCAAGGCGAAAATCCAGGAAAAGGGTGGCGCTTCACTATATATTTCAATCTTAAGCGTCACCGCGATTAATTTATGAAAATTGGGAAAAAAAACTTAATAGAGAGTAGGGTTTAGGGTTTAGAAAATGATACGAAAATAGAAAATTCATGCGTAGCGCGGGAATTGGCTCCAAAAACTACTTTTCTACGGCGGTTCAACCAAGAACCGCCGTAGCAAAATACTTTCTACGACGGTTCATGTTGAAAGTTTGCTTTCTACGGCGGTTCAAGGTTGAACCACCGTAGAAAAATAGTTTTTGGAGCCAATTCCCGCGCTACGTACGCATGAATAAACTATTTGAATGTGACCGAGAAAGTAATATATACTTATAATTAATCGAAACATACCAACTGTTGTCGCACAAGTAATATTCTAGAATTACAGTGGAATTGTAATAAGAAAGGAATTTAAATAACTGGAATCGTAATAAAATTTATTGATCACATGGCAACAGTCCCTATCTGTTTCTAGTTTAAGTATTTTGTAATTTTTTTATAATGTAATTTCCACGTGAGTGAGAATTTATTAAAAATTATAATGTTCATTACAAGTAAAAACAAAAATAAATAAGAAAATAATTGTTGGAAATTGAAATATATATTATATTATATGCCATTAAACTATTGTGAAAATTTATTTTTGACCATTAAAGTAGTGTCATTCTAATTAATTTTTTTCGGGAAGGATGGTTTTGTCCAATTTAATTGAGTGTGTACTTCCATCATTCTTAATTTTACGATATTTACATGGAAATTCGTAATTATTTTTTACAAGTTTCACCTCAAGCTTCTGGTGCTCAAAATGAAATATTCTTAGATTTTTCAAAACAACACTTTGCACAAAAGTTGCTGAAATTCATATATTAATTAATTAGTACATATACCTTCTTAAAATCGGTACCCGTGTCCTTTAAAAAAAAAGAAAAAAAGAAGGCGTGTGATATCGTTCGAGAAGTTGAATACTCTAAATTTTCCTGATGGGGGATAATTTTAGTTCAATAAACAATAAATTAAAGCCAACTAGTAGAGTACTAGCAAGTACCTTGAGTCGTTTGCCACACACTTGTTTGTTTGACCGTTAGTTTCATTTAATTCAATCGTTATTGAGGTTTAATTTCTCCAAATAATGACTGTTATTGTACCTGCGAAAATGGATATTACTGTGCCCCAGGATTTACCAAGAATAATATGGGGTGAACTATTTTAGCTAAACCCGAGGTTTAATTATCTCTCTCTCAATGATGAATGTATGATGGGATGCGAAACATATTTATGCAAGTCACTAAAATGGTTTGCTATAATTAATCATAATTAGTTATGAAACTAGCTTAATGATTTAGACAATATGCTCTTTATCTTGTTAAAGATAACGTTATAAAGAAAAAACGATTTTCAAATAAAAACAATTTAAAATGTTTGGATTTCCAATAAAATGAACTGAAATAGCGTAAATAAGAAATTCACTGCCATCTGGAACTTGAATATATTCATCATTTTCATCTATTTGTTCAGTGGTATGATTAATAACTGTTAACTTTTCATCATTAGTTAAGGCATTGTCCCACATCCTTTTAATTGACCTGTAAATCCAGAAATTAAACAAAAAGCAATATGAGATTCTTCAGCATTATTTTTTGCTTTATAGGCTAACCTTGCCATGCCCATTTCTTGGAGTGTATTAAGGATTTCATATTCGGACTTACCATCTATATTCCATTCATATAAAGAACTACCATCATAATTTTTTGCCATAAATTGAGATCTTTCTTCGAAAAGGATATCTGGAGGACTTGGACGAGAGTAGTAATTCCTAGTTGGTCCGGATTGCCCTTTTCTATCATTATTTGTATTATAAAGAAATAGAGGAGTAAATTCGAACCTTATATTAATGAGTAGAGAAGGAAACAAATGAAATAGTAGAATACAATTGGAAGTATGGAAGAAGGAAAATGTTTACAAGAGATTGAGAGGACAATGGCAATCGTTTGTTTGCCTCGTCCAATCGCCTAAATCTCTGTGAAGAGTGGCGATGTTTATCTGTTGGAGATTCACAGAGAGGATGGATTGGTTTTGCTTGATGGGTTTGAAGAGAAAGCATGTAACTTTGATCTGATTAGTAACTAAAAAGCAGACACGAGTGCTGAGCTAAGTGTTGGAGGTGGATGAGGTGGCATCTTAAAGAAGATGGTGGTGCGGAGATGATGGGTGGAGTAGGTGACAGTGCCGAGGTGATGGTGGATGAGGTGGCATCTTAAGAAGATGGTGGTGCGGAGATGATGGGTGGAGTAGGTGACAGTGCCGAGGTCATGGGTGGTGGTGCCAAGACTTTAGGTAAAATAAATATGGACGAAAATAGCCTAACAAAATGTCACCCGTTAGTGACTTAACGGTGCTGTTTGATAGTGACAAAAAAAAAAAAAAAGTAAAAAATAAAAGTATGGTGACTAAGAAAACAATTAAAAAGTATGGTGACTAAAACGTAAACTCAATTCATTATGTTATCAATGGGAAAAAATAAATCTAAATAATTAAAAACTATTTGAATGTTACGGAGAAAGTAATATATACTTATAATTAATCGAAACATATATACCAACTATTATCGCACAAGTAATATTCTAGAATTACGGTGGAATTGTAATAAGAAAGGAATTTAAATAACTGGAATCGTAATAAAATTTATTGATCACATGGCAACAGTCCCTATCTGTTTCTAGTTTAAGTATTTAGTAATTTTTTTATAATGTAATTTCCACGTAAGCGAGAATTTATTAAAAATTATAATGTTCATTACAAGTAAAAACAAAATAAATAAGAAAAATAATTGTTGGAAATTGAAATATTTGCTCCCTCCATCCCATTCAAAAAGTCCTGTTTGTATTATATTATATGCCATTAAACTATTGTGAAAATTTATTTTTGACCATTAAAGTAGTGTCATTCTAATTAAATTGTTTGGGAAAGGATGGTTTTGTCCAATTTAATTGAGTGTGTACTTCCATCATTCTTAATTTTACAATATTTACATGGAAATTCGTAATTATTTTTTACAAGTTTCACCTCAAGCTTCTGGTGCTCAAAATGAAATATTCTTAGATTTTTCAAAACAACACTTTGCACAAAAGTTGCTGAAATTCATATATTAATTAATTAGTACATATACCTTCTTCAAATCGGTACCCGTGTCCTTTAAAAAAATAGAAAAAAAGAAGGCGTGTAATATCGTTCGACAAGTTGAATACTCTAAATTTTCTTGATGAGGGATAATTTTAGTTCAATAAACAATAAATTAAAGCCAACTAGTAGAGTACTAGCAAGTACCTTGAGTCGTTTGCCACACACTTGTTTGTTTGACCGTTAGTTTCATTAATTCAATCGTTATTGAGGTTTAATTTCTCCAAATAATGGCTGTTACTGTACCTGCGAAAATGGATATTACGTACTGTGCCCCAGGATTTACCAAGAATAATATATATGGGGTGAACTATATATTTTAGCTAAACACGAGGTTTATCTCTCAATGATGAATGTATGATGGGATGCGAAACATATTTATGCAAGTCACTAAAATGGTTTGCTATAATTAATCATAATTAGTTGTGAAATTAGCTTAATGATTTAGACAATATGCTCTTTATCTTGTTAAAGATAACGTTAACGTGCTTATTTGTAGAGAAAAATCAATGGGTTATATGATTGGCAACTTGAATTCCTTGGCCCAAAATTAGAAATCATTTTAGGGAAAAAGACAACAAAATTAATATATATTCCCTCCAATCCAGAATAAGTGGCATTTTAGAGATTTTCAAACAAATTAAGAATCTATTAAAATTCATTTAAATGACAAATAAATCCCTAGTTATTATAATATGATACTACAAGGAGTACTCTAGAAGTTGTAATCCAATTGTACTAATATTTAGTATTTAAGATAATCACAAACTCTAAGAAGATAAATTAAGACAAGGGCAAATTAAGAAATATTTTATGATTTGTCCAAAACGTCACTTATTTTAAAGATTTTTACTCCATCTAAAATGACATTTATTTTGGATCGAAGGGAGTATGTGTCTAAGCCTTAATGATTATGTATGTTTAGGATTCATTTCCATAATTGATCACTGGTCGGCCAAAGAGTCGAGCGTGGAAGACGAAAACATGAGAACGTAGAAGTGGCGCACTCCATCAAATTGAGGAATCTAGCTCTCAATTAACGTTGTATAAGTAAACATGAAAATATATGAATAACTGTTAAAAATTTTGTCTCTCTATTTCCTTCAATAATACAAGGTGAGACTCGTGACAATATAACAATGAGGTCATTGGAAAGATTTGATCAAAGATTACTACTTGGGGACCATTAGTGGCGGAACTCCACTCAATAAATTGTAGAGGCCAAATTGTATAAGTTTCCTAATTAGAATGTTATTATTTTTTAGGGCTAAATATATATATGTATATTTATTTATTTATTTGAACTGAAACATATGTACCAAGTAAAAAAATAATAAGTTCTTGTGGGGTCAGGCCTATCCTGTTCCCCACTAAGATCCGCCTCTGGCCATCTCCGTGCCACTGTTCTAATGCCTACAAGAAACTGGCTGCTACAGGCCCCTAAAATGTTGGTAGGAATCGATCTCTTAATCTCTCAATACTAATGTCATCCATCTTGAACCTCCTAATACCCATGCATTTATACGGCATTGTGGGTACCGCTAGGGTAAGGCTCTTGGTATTACTAGGCTTTCTCACTCTTTTCTCTTTCCATGTTCTTAAAGTACTCGGTAGAAAACTGAGAATCCAAATCAGGTATTACAGTTGAAATGCTCAGCTCCTTAGCTCTCAGTAAGAACTCAGCTCAAAACTGAGAAATATCTAGAAGAAGACAGAGAATTGAGAGAAGAATTTTCTGATATTTGATGAGAAAAATGAATCACTCAACTTTACAAAGTCTCCTACTGCTATATTTATACACAAAACAAGGCTATGCCAACTATCCCTATGAAAAAATATTAAAAAAACGTGTGAGGAATTCAGCTTAACTGAATTTCCCTCCAAAACTTCTAACTTATCCATTAATCCTCTAATTATAATTACAAATGACAGCTTTTTACAACTACACATGACAACTGTAGATGACAGCTGCATTACTGCCTCAATAGGACACGTCATCAAGGGACTCCGGGGAAGAAGTTAGCAGTAAGTGCTGTGAGCTGCAAGACATCAGAATGGCCCTGCGAGTGCCGAGATTGCTGCAAGGCATCAGAATGGCCTAGCTAGTGCTTAGGAACAACTTGCTGTAATCGAGTATTCTGCATACTCTTTCTTTTCATCCTTTTCTTTTCTCATCTCCCATATTGGAGAACGGAAGAGAACTCTATCCTTATTATCATTGGTATACTTTACTATTTTTACGGGTGCAATTGTTGTCTAGCGTTGACTCCTTAAATTAAATACAAAACAAAAACAAAAAGTTACTTCCATCTATTAACCTAAGAAAATAATTACTAAAAGGAGAAAAGAATTAATGCATCTAGTTCTTTCTTGATAAGAGACCTCTTACTTCTTAGTGAGTGTTAGCCAAAGTAGAATTTGACAACCAAATGTACCATCAACACGATTAGAGGGAACTTTTTATGTTTCTGTCACAATTTGATTGGCAAATGAGCATTAATGATCCTCACAATTGAATTGACAAATGATTAAATATTTCGCTATGAACTAAAATTATTGGCCTCGCGATTTTTTTGTTGAATGATTTTCTTAACAAGTTATAAATATTCTTTGTATTTTTAATAATTGATTTATTTAAAAACAAATAAATATTATTGTCAGTACTATTCAAACCCATAATTTTTCTTATGATCATAACTTCATAAGCAATGATTTGCTTAAAAACTATATATTTTAATAGTTATTTACTGAATAGTTGTATTAATTTACTTTTTTGTTTCAACGTCGATTGTTCTGCCACTGATTGCAATAATAGTAACCTTAACCTATCAATGAGTAATTATTTTTTTTAGTTTTATTTTCTTAATTTTTGTTCTTGAACAATCTATATTTCTTACAAGTACCAATTTCAATATGTTTTTACAAATTTCGATAAATAATCAACCAAACGTAGTTTTTCAAAGATAATGAACTTGTATCGTCTTTTTTTTTTTTTTTCACGTTGAAGGTATTCAATTTTAATCGTCGAAAAAAAAAAAAAAGAACCATGAAAAATTAATAAAAAGCGGTTCATAGACCGAATCGAAACCATGGACGAATCCAGCAGTGCAAAAGTTGAAGGTGAAAACATCGACCACTATACATGAATCATGTTCATAGCTATTGAAAGTAACTTTTTCAATTATAATAATGCAAATGTGTGTTTCACGTGAACATGTTTTGGAATCTTGAAACTAGTTGACTTAATAATGTTTTTTGAAAATAAAAAATTTACGACAAATGACACCATGAGCGGCTCAACTATTTGTATGATTGACTTTTAGCCGTTGATATACTTTCTGCGTCATTTAAGTTATTAAGGCTTCGTTTGGACAAGTATTTCAAAAATATTTTTATAAAAGTGTTTTTCAAAAATATTTTATAAAATATATTTTTGAAGTTTTTTTTTAATGAAATATGTGTTTGGACAACTATCTTACAAAAATATTTTTTGAGTTAAAAATAGTTTAAAAGATGTTTGGACAATTATTTGAAAGAAAAAAATTTTTTAATTATATTTGATGCAGGAAATTATATAAAAATTATGTTTACGATATATAAACCATTTTTTTTTTCCTATTGGGTGGGCAGGGTCGGGACGGAGTCGTGCTGGGGCCAGGAAAAGGTCGAGTCTGGGGACGGGGCTGGGGCGAGGGCATGGGTAGGACAGGCCGACCCGCGAGTTTAACTTAAAATGAGTTAAAATTTTTTAAAATATTTTATAAAACATGTTTAAAATGTACTTCAAAAAGTGTACTTTAAAAACATTTTACTTAAAATTATTTTTTAAAAATATTTTGTAATTTCTTGTCCAAACACCATTTTTAAGTTTTTTTATACTATTAAAACACTAAAAATATTTTTGAAGTACTTGTCCAAACGGAGCCTAAACTTTAAAAAATGCATCTGTCCACGCATTCTATCAAATTCGAAATTTTACTTTTAATCGAAATTGATGAGTTTTTTTTTTTTTTTGTTTTTTTTCTTTTCTACGTCATCTCGACTATTCCACTTTAATTATAAGTAAAAATGTATGTAACACCATTTATTTTTCTCATTGTTCACTATACTTTCATCTTTTTCCATTTAAATCTGATTGATTGATTGTTTTCTGTGAAGGAACATTTCACACGTGTGAATAATATGAGTTTTTTGACAAACTAACACATTTTACAATAATAATTGCCAAAATAACACACTTTATAATAATATTTCCTAACTAATATATATTTTGCCCAGTCAGCTTCTTCTTCTCAGTTAGCTTGCCAGTCAGCTTCTTCTTCCTTCCTCTCCTTCTTCTTCTCACCCACCGCCGCCCACAACCGCCCACCGCCGCCGCCACCAACAAACTCTCATCTTCTTCTTTTGCTCCTTCTTCTTCCTCTTCCTTCTTCTCCTTATTCTTCTCCTTCCTTCTTCTCCTTCAGCTTCATCACGCTCATCTTCTTCCATCTTCTTCGCCCCTTCCTTCTTCGGCTCTTCGGGTTCTTTCCTTCGTCCTCTTCTTCTTCTTCTCTTCTCCCTTCCTTCTTCTCCTTCCTTCTTCTCCTCCTCCTTCTTCTTCTTCATCTTCATCACTCTCATCTTCTTCCATCTTCTTCTCCTTCTTTTTCCATATTCTTCTCCTTCTTCATCTCTCCTCTTCTCCTTCTTCTTCTCTCCCCACCGCCCCGCCGCCGCCCACCGCCACCCGCCGCCGCCGTCGCGTCGACAACGACTCATCTTTCTTCTTCTTCCTTTTTTCTTCATCTTCCTTCTTCTCCTTCCTTCTTCTCTCCTCCTCCTCTTCTTCTTTCAAACCAGTTGTCTTCTTCTTCCTTCTTTTCTTTTCCCCTTCCTTCTTCTTCTTCTTTCTTCTTCTTCTTCTTCTTCTTCTTCTTCCCTCTCTCCTCTTCTTCTTTCTCCTCTTCTTCTCCGGCGCCGGAAGTGATGGATTGGAAGTGGCGGCGTGGAGAAATGGTGAAAGGGGGAAGGATTTTGCCCAAAAGAAAAAATTTTGCCCAAAGAAATAGTATTTAGGGAATTTGATTTTAAAATGTTTTATCATGGCAATAATATTTGCCAAAAAGAGGAAGAAGAAGAAGGAAGAAGAAGAAGATGAGAGTTTGTTGGTGGCGGCGGTGGGTGGTGGTGGGCGGCGGCGGGTGAGAAGAAGGAGAGGAAGGAAGAAGAAGCTGACTGGGAAGAAGAAGCTGACTGGACAAAATATATATTAGTTAGGGAATATTATTATAAAGTGTGTTATTTTGGCAATTATTATTGTAAAATGTGTTAGTTTGGCAAAAAACTCGAATAATATATCGTCAACACGTGAATCATGTGAGAACAATTATCATTTTTTTTTTCTTATCTTTGGCTATAATTAAAGCTATAATTAAAATGATGATATTGATTGATTCAAATTTTCTTAGGCTCTACTCATAGTTTTTAAAAGGGGCATGATATTTGCAATAACATTTTCTTGTGAAAAGTCTAAAATACCCCTAACACTTAAAATAAAAAAATAAAAAAAAACCCAAAATGTCGCAGGATTCCGGCAACATTTTTGGCCGGAATCCTGCGACATTTCACCCCCCCCCCCCCCCCCCCCCCTTCAATTTGATATTTGCAGTAACCACCGGCCGGATCTTCGCCAATCCGGTAAAAAATTCACATTTTTGACAAAAATACTAACACATCCGGACATAATACAACTAAAATAATCAAACTAACTATCTAAAATAATACCGCAAAACATTTTAACTTTAGCCACTAATCTTTTTCCGATCCGAGTCGTCTCGATTTTTATCCGATTTTGTGATTCCAACCGGCTCTGCTTTGCAGGAATTATTAAACGGAACAGAGCCCGTGAGTTGCTTTTTCAATTTTTTTTTCCAGCCCTCACGGGCTGCATAGTTGGTTTGTAATTTTTTTTTTACCTAGGGGTATTTTTGTCTTTTTACAGGGGAATGTTACTGCAAATATCGAAACGGTTACTGCGAATATCAATTCCGTTTTAAAATCATGATCCTACGTGGGATCAATTTTAGTGTAGGATCGGTATCGATAGGATCATAAGATCCCAGATGAAATATGCAAGTGTAAAATTACTGATAAATTATAAAACTACTCTTATTTGAGTCATTTTAGCAAATTTTTATAGGATCGAATAGAATCGAAAGTAGGATCGATTTCATATTTTAGGATCATAGTATCGCATGATCCTACGATACGTATCACGATACTGCAAACTATAGATCTACTATATAATTGCAATTACGGTTGGCCATAAATAAACTACTTCCATTGGTGTCACATTTCAGGTAAAATATTATCTTTAATTTCTTTTCGTTTATGTTTAAGAATTTTATAATGTGATCAAGGTTTTTTGGCTCAGGATCCTCTGTTACACTCCATGTTACACATCCTAATAACTAATCGTAAATATTATTTTTTATTTTAATCTTTTCACCAATGATATTTTTTGGCATTATAATAAATTTTTTGACTAAGGGTTCACCCATTTTGATGTAGGGTATATTTATTTTAATTTATTGAGATTAAAAAATAAAGAAAATACTATAAAATTATATTCAAATACAAGATTAGTGTAAAAAAATAAAATAATTTATATTAAAATGAGGTAGAATGCCATTGAACATCATTTGTAAAAAAATATATATATAAAAAATAACATTTACGATGAATTATTAAGATGTGTAACAGAGAGTATAACAGAGGATCTTGAGTCAGTTTTTTCCCGCTTCAGTTACTTTTAGCTCCATATATTTATTGGCGTAACACTTTTGATCGTTTTTATTTTAAATCTAGTATTGTTTTCCTTAGTAAAAATATCAGCAATTGTGGTATTTGTTGCCTGTTATAGGCTGTATAACAAGTCATTTGGACCCTTTATGGATAATGGATAAAGAACAGTCCAAATTTAACTATTAAAAAATCTCATTACAACTAAAAAACTCAAAATTGTGACATTTTTCTTTTGTCTGAAATTATCATTTGCTAACTAAACAGAAACCTAAATTTTTCCGAATGTTGCGTATTTTATATATTTTTTTAAAGATGATGGAAATAGTCCAATTTACGTAAATAGTTTGGATAACCTAAAATATGCTTACAAAATGGGATATATATATATATATATAAAAGACAAAAAATATTATAAACCCAAACATAAGGACTTGGACCCTTAAATATTATTTTCCAATTACACGTACGCTAGGCCTATACTATGAAAGGGAAGGAAGCAGCACCCCCCGTGAAGATACCTCACCGATGTCTAGCCAGAGATTCATTATCGGCATTTGCTTCTCCAAAAACATGACAAAAAATAAACATTGACCACTTTGTAAAAACCATCGTTAACTTCCAAGGACAAATTTTTTTTTTTTTTGAAGCGTCCAAGGACAAATATTAACTTGCCAATAATAACACATTGTAGCTCCTAAGAAGCGGTTGAAACGCATGACGAACGGGCTAATCAGAGGTTAAAGTTTGATTTTCACTTATGTTAATTTTTGTCACATTTCCATGTAATTTATTTGGACCCTATAGGTGAGCCAATCTTTCTTTCCCTTTCTATTTTCATCCAAACTGACAGGGCATTGCAGGTCTATTAAAAGAAACAAATACAAAAGGTATCACTTGTTTAAATGGGAACGGGAGATATCACTTGTAGTGGAAAAAATATATATATAAATACACGTATCAATTTTGATGTTAAAATATCGCTTACTGATGGATACTTTAACATCAAAATATCGATTTTGGTTCTTCAAGTTTTTTAGAGCCTAAAATATATGGTTCCTTTTTATCCGTTTCTCATGGGCCATTTTCAATTTTCCGATCATCTCTTCGTTGTACTTTTGTTCTGCATATATATATATTTCCCTATAAATCACACGTTGGAGATGAAAAGAATTCATCAAAAAACAAAAGGCAAAGTTTAATTAGTGCCACACCACCATCATGGCTTCTCTCCACCAATGGCTGCTGCTGCCTCTTTTGATCATATGCTTATTCTCAAATAATATCATCCAAATCTCATCAGCCACACAATTATTCCATAAACTCCCAAGGCTTGGAGTAACCAACCGCAATAACCCAAGCACCGTTTCTAAAGCTTTAGATTCAGATGATTTTCTAGGCTATTTTTACAACCAAACTCTGGATCACTTCAATTTCAACCCCAAAAGTTACGCAAAATTCAAGCAATTTTACGTGTTAAATTCAAAGTACTGGGGTGGCGCCAAGTCCAAGTCCCCAATCTTTGTGTACCTGGGTCCAGAAGCCGGCATCGAAGGAATCATACCTAGTGTTGGTTTTCTCTTAGATATTGCTCCTCGTTTCAAGGCTCTCCTTGTCTACCTCGAGGTATGTATGTACTTACTATTACGTACGAGAATTAATCATGCCTTCTCTCTGTTTTACTAAAAGAGCTCATTTTGAAAAAGTTTTTTAAAGTGGGACGATCTTTATTTAGGTGGGTGGGAGGGAATTTTTTGTTTTCATGGATATTTTGAAGATATTTTTACTTTTTTCTGTATCTATAAACTTGATGATCAGCATCGGTTTTATGGGAGATCGAATCCAATGGGATCAATGGAAAAATCACTAGAAAACGAGGAAATTCGAGGCTATTTTAGCTCAGCGCAAGCTTTAGCGGATTATGCCGAGATTTTGTTGCATCTTAAGCGGAATTTATCAGCCAATCATTCTCCGCTCATCGTCTTCGGTGGCTCATATGGAGGAAGTACGTCCTTTAATAGTTTTGCAATTGTTTATTTACCCCTAAAAGTTTGAGTATAGTTACGAATCAAGGTCTCTATCTTTTAATATCGTACATGTTACAAATAAAATATGTGAGACATAAAATTACAAAAGAATTCGGTAGTCTATAGGATGTTTATTTTTAAACAATTGTACCATATTTTGATTTTTTTTTTTTTAACAATCTCTAAATTTAAAAGAGTGTTTTGTAATTTTACACAATAATAGGTTCGATTTCGTATTTTGTATATTGCAGTGCTAGCTACGTGGTTCAGACTCAAGTATCCACATATAGCCATGGGTGCTTTAGCCTCATCAGCACCAATTCTCTACTTCGATAACCTCACTCCACAAAGTGCCTTTCATTCTATAATCACCAAGGACTTTAAAGTAATTAAATATGTGCTTTTTACTTAATTACTAATTACTTATCTTTTGGTAATTATTTCTTAGTTTAATTTTTATCTAGGGAAAAAAAAGTGAAGGATATATAATTTTGGAATGTTAATTAATTAATTTGCAGGATGCGAGCGAGAATTGTTACAAAACTATAAAGGAATCTTGGTCTATAATTGACAAATTTGGTTCTCAACCCAAGGCTCTCACTAGTCTCAGCCGAAAATTCAAGACTTGCAAGTAATTATTTATTAATTTATTGTTTCTATTTTTTCTGGTTTTACGGGGAAAGATCCTCTGTCCTAAAAATTTTGGAGCGAACCACTAAAATAATGGCAAAATTCAGAGGGTGATAGTGATGTGATGAGATTAAAATTCCACTTTTATCCTTTAGAATATACTAAATTTTTAGTGGTAACTGTCCCAAAATTTATGGGACAGAGGATCTTCTGCTCCCAATTTAACTACATCTTTAGTTCACTCATTAATAATGATTATCTAAGAATATATGTAAGGGTACTAAATTTGGAGATGATCATCTTGCAAAGGTTATTCTACAAGTACATGATTGATTACCCCACCTATATATATCCCACATTTCCACTCTAATAATTGTATTAACAATTTACACTAATATACCTTACTTTACATATATATGATTTCGAAAAGTAGACAAGAGAATCTATTTTTCATTCAAATCATTCTTTCATTTTTCATTATATTTTTTTGAAAGGTTTCAATCAAATCATTTGATGACATTTTTTTTTTAAGTCTTAGAACTCCCACAATCGAGAATTCATGACCTCAATATTGCAAGCCTTCCATTTTACTCTTCCTCCAAATCGTTTCATGACATAATAATATAATAAATGGCGAAGTAACTCGCAATAATCCATAAGGTTTGTGCCAGACTACATCTCACATCTCAGTCCTCAAATTATGAAAATTATGACATTTTGATCTCCTTAAAAATAATATCTCGGTCGCTCAAAAGGTTATTTTGTACCGCTTTCGTCCCCATTAAAATAACTATGTTTAGAAAATGACCCGTGCCTACAATAACTAATTTGACACAAATTTTTTCACTTATATATTTACTTTCTAAACATGCTCAGTAATTGTGGACCATGTATAACAGTTTTAGTAAGAGTATATATAACACGTAAAAAAATAAATAACTAATACTTTTTTATTTGGATAACAATTTTTTTCCATAAAACATAATGCTTTTAATAAAATGGAAAAAGTAATTTTAAAAATTGCAAAAACTGAAATGAAATCCAATATCACCATTAATTAGGGACCGCTATGTAATTTACACTATATAAAGCATGTAGCATTTAGAATTATATTGTTTCATTAATTATTACGTTATTTTCACTAAATAAATTATTTTTTTTTTAAATTTATTTGGGGGTGCCCAGCAATTTGAATACACCTTCCGATCTGAGCGGTTTCTTGGCGTCAACCTACTTATCCAGCGCTCAATATGACGCACCGCCTACGTATCCTGTGAAACAGTTCTGCAAAGGGGTTGATGAAGCACCCAAAGGAAGTGGTGTTCTTGATCGAATTTTCGCAGGAGTTGTTTCCCTCAAGGGCAATCTTTCATGCTACGATATTGGGGGATCTTCCCTTCCCACCGAGACGGTTCTAGGCTGGAAATGGCAAGTAAGTTCACAATATATATACCTCTCTGGTCCAAAATAAAAAACGTTTTAAATTGTTTTCAAGATAGATTAAAAATCTGTTAGAAGACAAAGAAACGCTCAGCTATTGTAATTTAATACTACTATGACTTGGAATTGTAATCCAATTAATACTAACTCTTTAGTAGATCATGAGTTGAGGAAAAAAAAAAAAAAGAACTATGCTTTTTGATAAAAGGTTATTTATTTTTAAAATTGTTACTCCTTGCAAAACGTCTTTTATTCTAGACCAGAGGGGAGGGAGTATATACTTTTATATTTATTAATGGTTAAATATCTACTTCCCCCATCCGAATGAAAAAGTATTGTTTATATATATATATATATATATATTTTTTCCGTCTTAATCCTGTTTCAAAAAATATTTGTCCTAATGGCGAAGTCGTGTTTCGATCTCTTTATTTAATAGATTTGGTAATATAATTATATGGAGTTAAATAAGTGGAACAAATAGTGACAAATTAGTTAATTTCGATATTGTAGATTTAAACTCCTAAAACATCATATTGTACATGTTCAAATTAGAACGGAAGAATAACATTTTATCATATATATACATATAAGTTACAACATTTAAAATATATAACTTGTCACTATTCTTTTCACTTATATCTTTACTCTTTAAATGTAAATTTTAATTGTGAACAAAGTATAATTATATTAGTAATTATAATAAATTAATTAATTTGAATTTCAGACATGCAGTGAAATGGCATTTCCCATTGGGAGTAACAGCAGTGAGACGATGCTCCCAGATTTGCCTTTCGTTTTAAGTAATTTTGTAGACGACTGCAAAAACATTTTTGGGGTCCCACCTCGTCCCCATTGGATCCCCACTAACTACGGTGGCCCTGTATGCTTTCTTTCTACTCTTGCAATTCATTACTTTTATTTCATTTCATTTCAAAAAAAACAAAAAAGTCATTTTATATATATATATATATAGGCATAATTACTCTTTGACCCCTGTATTTATAAATTTGTTCGATTTTTGCCTTTCAAATTTTCAAAACACATCTTTCTCGCCTTCTAAATTGTTACGTACTATTTCATAAAAGTTAGACATTATATATTGTTTTCACTTTTGCTTACGGCAGTAATACTTCTTGAAGGCAATTAAGGGGTAAAGATTATATTATGAAATTATATGGGGAGAAGGTCAAATTATTTTATAAATAAAAAATAATTAATTAATTATATATATATATGACTATAGTCGCATTAAAGGAATCATTCTGTCATCGAATAATAACCTATGCAATTGCACATGCAATAATATTAGTAATGTATCAAAGGCTTAATTCAGTGATAAAATGGTTCTTTAACGAGATCATAATTTTTGTAGATAAATAAATTCTTGTGTGTATGTAATTCTATTTAATTATTTTGGGCATGGCAGGATATGAAACTGGTCTTTAAAAGATTTGGGAGCAACATTATCTTCTCCAATGGCTTAAGGGATCCTTTTAGTGCTGGAGGGTACGTGGCTAATCAAAACAAGCTTTTCTTTTTTCTACTCGTATTATATATTATTAATTTACTATTTAAACATTAATTAATATTGTTAATTAATCTCTTTGGATAATTAAAGATGATGAGTGTTTATGTAAATTAATGCTGGACTCATTATTTCTTCTATCTTTTTCAATCACAGAGTTTTAGAGAACTTATCAACAACTCTACTCGCTGTCTATACAAAAGAAGGTTTGTTTTTATTTTTATTTTTTAAAATATTTTGAGTTATCTTTCATGTATTAACAATTGCATGTAGAAATATATATATACATATATATATATATAACATATTGAATTAAATCTATACAAATCTAATTATTAAAATGAAAAATAATCAGTATATAGGACAAAATCACATGCATATGTACCGAAATATGAATCTGATTTTGAATTTACCACTATTCATATGATGAAAGTACGAACTTGCACCAAAAAATAAAAAGAAGAAATAAACTCACATGTATTCATGAGAAAATGTAACCCTCTCTTATTTGAAGACATATGATAAATTCCTATATATATATATATATATATATATGCATGTTAGGAAAAGATAATTCTCATGGAGGAAAATTAAAATGAATAAATAAAAACTAAATAGAAATTTATTTTTCCCTAGCCCATATATGGGAAGTGGAGGAGTATGAAAAAAACAAAAGAATGTTGGTTTTTCCATTCTTGTACATCCCTTCCTTTTTAATCTATTTGAAACATATTCCGAACTTTTTTTAAGGTAATAAAAACAGTTACTGATGACGCTTAAAATCATCTAGCAATGCATCTAAACCTTTATAGTTAACAATTTTAAGTACATTATCAATTAATTGAAAATTCATGCCTACACGTAATTAATTGAGATTTAAATATATAATGGAAATTAATTAATTAATCTGTTTTTGTATCTATGTATATATAGGATCACATTGCTTGGACTTAACGGCATCTGATAAAAGCGATCCGGCATGGTTGGTTGCTCAAAGGAAAGCTGAGGTCAAAATCATGAAAAAATGGATCAAATCTTATTATGCTGACCTCGCCGCTACGTCATCAAAGGAAGCCATGCTCAACTAGTTCGATCTTCCTGAAAACTGTGTGTGTGTTTTTTTTTTTAAAGTTCCGTACGTACTATGATGTCAGAGATGATCATCGTCGATCGTCATAATTAATTATGTGTATTGATTGATATATAATAAAAATAAGTTTGTGCGATGTCCCACTTCGTTTGGTGGCGACATTTGTTTCCTATATACGTAATTATAAGTTTGTGCAACATTTGTTTCCGCTATAAGTAAGAATTTAATACCTTTTAAATGAGAGGGTAACTGGGTATTTATAGCGAGAAAGGGAATGGGTGAATCCAGCTGTTCAATCTATTCAATCATGGTGTCGCCCTCAAGTCTTGACACGTGTCACTCTTTCTCTTTGAAGGCCACCTGTCACATGTGCCAACTATCGCACATCTGATTTTCAGGTCAGCCGTAGCCGATATCAACTTAAATTCAACTCAGCATTAATCCACTATCCAACAACATACATGTTTATATATTACTGGGCGTGATCGCTGCCCTGGTCCCAAAGTATGAAAAAGATGAAACCCCCAAGATATGTTCCTAAGCCGGAATGATTGGGCATGGAAATAGAGCATTAATTGATTCATCCTCACCACAAATTCAAGGGGTCGGCCATGACAGATGGGTTGGCTACCATTATTATTATTATTTTTTTATTTTCTTTTTCTTTATAGTTTCTGTTTCTCATTTGCTTTGAGCTTCTTTTCTATTTTTTCCTTTTTAAAAAAAATTTGAGGTCCACTGAACCCCACCCTATTATATTTTTTTCCCACCCGAGTGTGAATTCGATCCCGTGTCCACACGAATGCCTGCATGCGGTAACGCTGTTAGGCTACAATCAAATTCACTCATTTGCTTTTACTTAAAGTCACAGTAAGTAACAGAAAGCTCTCGTTCGTGTTCACATAGTGTGAGCATTTTCCTTGGTCCAAAAAAGTATATGAATGCAGCTTTTTTTTTTTTTTTTATAATAAATTTCATATTTCATTACTCAAGAGAGAATCAGTGATACAATCAGATCTGATAATAATCAGATAAAAATAGTTGAAAATAAACTAAATCAAATTTATACAGATCTAAACAAGTAGTAATCCATATAGATCTATCTAGTAGAACAAAAAATCGCCATCGCGCTGGACAAATCACGTACAGAAGTATAAATCCGATCTCGAATCTGCTACTAATCTTCTGATGAAAGCTCCCAATCGACTGAATTTTCACTTGATAATAATAAAATACCCATTTATTAATATGGGGGAGAAACTCCCGTTTATTCAGAGAGACAAGATCTCTCACTATGAGAGAATGGAAAACTCTCATCATGGAAGAAGACAAAAATAAACTAAAAAGAAAATAACATAAAAGAAATCTATTTCCCCCACCTCCGATGGGAGAGAGATGGGGGAAGAAGATTAAAGATGATAGAGGTTAGGATTTGAGAGGAAGAGATATGAATGCCGCTTTTAATCATCATTCAAAATTGGAATTTCAAATAGGCTCAAAATATGAGTCTTTAACAAAAAGCAAAAAAAAAAATATATATATATATATATATATATATGTGTGTGTGTGCGCGCACGCACGCTCATGGACGGAAGGAGAGGGGGTTGGGTGAGCCTTGGACCAGCCCCTTCCCCCTCTCCTTCCGTCCATGCTCGTGTGCGCGCGCGCGCACATATATATATATATATATATATATAAAGAACAAAATTAGATTTAATTAATTTATTTTGTTTTACTCTTCTTTTTATTAAATAAATTCATCATAAATTTTTTTTTTTTTTGAGAGGCATGTTGACCCTTTATTAAAAATAAAGGCAAAGGCTTGTGAAGAAAACACCAAGAAGGACGTAATGAGTTTTACCTTGTAAATTTAAAAATGCTGGAGTGTTGGCAAAAGAAAATCTTAACCTCTAATTTAAAACAAAAAAAAAAAGAAACCACCTACCCCTAACATGAGAGAAAGAACGAGCATCTAGGCTAACTTGACCCCTTGCCAGTGCTGGCAAAGAAGAGTGGCTGAAAGTGCATGTGCCAAGCTCGTTACTGACTCTTTGAGCCAAGAAATTAGCTCCAGCATTTGCCTCTCTATAGATGCGAGTGAAAGTGAAAATTTTAGAAGGCTATAAGCATGGATTTTTCCCCCAATATTCATTTTGGGCACATATAAATACGAAAATACTCAAAAAAAAAAGAAGTAAAATTCCCAAACTATAGAAGACGAATTGGGGAGATTCGTTTTCATCTGGAAACGAATCTCCCCAATTGGTTTTCTATAGTTTGGGAATTTTACTTTTTTTTTTTGGAGTATTTTCGTATTTATATGTGGCCAAAATAAATATTAAGGGAAATAAATCCTATAAGCATGCATACACTGTGGACCTATGATGTTGAATATATTTATCATCATCTGTGTAGTGGTAACACGATTTTATTTTAAATTATATTTTATATATTTTGTAATGATTTTTCTATTTTCGGAAAATAATTATGAAATCAATCTAAATCAAAATGTCAATAACGACTAGTAGTACTTTCTTATGTGGGACTAGGGACCTTGGCTTTTACAACAAACATCACGCAACAATCGATGCTGATATTGCTCGTAGCCTTTTTTGCTATAGTAGAATGGTGGAAAGTTGGAGTCGAGCCACCACCGTGGCTTACTGTGAATACATTAACAGCGTCTATGTAGCCGGCACCATATTAGAGACCAACACAACGTTATTAAATACATAATTCTATTCGTACTTTAAAAAGAGTTTTTGAATATTTAATTTTTGTTATTTAAAAAGTTTCATATTGCAATTTTCGATGCAAATAATAAGAAAAAATTAATTTTATTATTGTAGCAATAAGTAAAGAAAGTGAAAATTTTTATTAATAAGACACAAGTTGGCGTAGCAATTAATTGAGAGAGGAAAGAGTACAACATTAATGAAGGGTTTGCTCCGTTGACACTTTGTAGAGGGCGTAGGATCAAAGTACATCACACATCAACACATTGGAGACCAGAAACTACTATTGGGGCTTGTAAATTATGTCGACGACTAGCACATCACACATTTCAATAAACGTTTTGAAATGAAATTACGTAAATTTTAATACTAGACAAAATAAGACACAATATATTAGGTAAAGATCTCGAATACAAGAGCCCATTTGTTAATTAGGTTTGTATTCATCCTTGCATACACACGTTTCTTTCAAGTTTTCATTAGTTAATTGCAATTGATGAAGAAGTCGTTGTTACCATCCGCGTGAATGGATAGTTTGAGAAGAAGTCGTTGTCACCATTTGTTCCAAACTACTGTTTTAATTGTGGAATTCTTAACTGATCTAGAAAGTCCGGAATAAAAGCAATTTTACAGCCAATTGGAACCCATTGTAATTTTCCCAAACATTAGGGGACGTAAATGTAACTAAATTATTATTATTATTTTGTGATTGTTTATGTGGCAACACAAATATTGGATTAATTGAATACATTGATTTGACAACATCATCCTTTGATTACAAGGTCTTTCGAGAGGCATACAGTGACGTAATCAGAACCAAATATTATATGAGGCTCAACAGTACAAGACAGGAAGACATGAGCGAAAAAGAATTCAATACTAATAATACATTTATCTACTGGTGGAAGGGGAGGCGATCGCACCAGCTTGCCTCCCCTATATCCGCCACTCGCCACACATGACACCACTTAATATGTTTCCTATAATAAATGGTTAATGGACCAAAATAATTGATGAAATATATACTAGGGACTAAAAAGATATTTTAAAAGTGAAAAACTAAAATTGGAGTTTTCAAAATAGTTTGGATATATTTGACCTTCGATATGATAGGTATAAGAGCATCACATTATATTATTTTACGAAACGTCCACAATAAATATTAGGAACCAAAAATGTTGATTTTTTATTTCAAAAGTCATAAACTAAAATAAGTTAATAGCTAATTTGTAGCTAGGGACCAAAATCTCACTATTTATATTCATATCTTAAATATTGTTGGGGTCAATTTTGTCATAATCGTGATGCTACACTAGTACTAGGACCATTAATTTGAGCCATTGAATCTTGGATCAAATATTGGAACCTTTGAATTCATAACTAAAGTAACAATATTGCGTGCGAACAAAGTGGACTTGCAATTTTGCTTCATAATAGTGTGTCATCCATTGTGGACAGTTCTATCACTTCTAGAAATCTAATAAAGACGATTTTTCTTATTTATTGAGTGATGAGAAATTATTCGATACATTTATTGCACTCTTAAAAATAGTGTTAGCTATAAGTCAATAGTAAAATAGAAATTAAAATTTATGTTTATTTCTCAATCCCCTATATGTTTATAACTAACTTCTAAGAAAATAACACTTGCTACACCATTCTGCGTTATGCGATGGGTACACAAAATAGTCTCTCGTAAAGAACTAAAATGACGTAAACATATATTAATCCAGAAATTAATTATAGCCAGCTATAAAGCTAGCTAGGCACTTTTTTTTCCTTTTAGGATGGCAAGGTCAGCGTAGTAGGATTTGATCCACCCTTCAATTATCTGAACCTCTTTTTTCCTCTGTGCAACCAGCCACACCGGATCACTTTCATCAGCTGTCAATATGTCCAAGCAATGTGAACCTAAAACCAAATAATAGTTAGATTTACTAGCAGTGGCGTAACAGTTGTGCAATATTCTTTCGGCATCAAAAGAAAAAGAGAAACACTTTTGGACTTCCACACGTGCAATCATAGAGTATTAAGTGAGCAATCACGCAATCATAGAATCTTCATAATGTAATTAATTAATCAATGAAGTGAAAACTAACCGTGTGGCGTGTGAACAGCAACAAGACTTCTAGATAAGTTCTCCAAAACTCTGAGATTGAGAATATTTTATAAAATGAATAAATAAAAATTAATTAAAAACAAAAACAAAAGTCGCAAGATTGTTAATTACCCTCCGGTGCTATAAGGATCCCTTAGGCCATTGGAGAATATAATGTTGCTCCCAAATTTTTTAAGAATCAATTTGATATCCTGCAATTATTAATTGAATATATATATATATACGAGAAACAAAAATATTGTTAATTTACTTAATTAAAAATTTATGCGTAAAAAAAAATAAAAACTTACGTGGCCTCCATAGTATGTGGTGATCCAATGAGGTCGAGGTAAAACACCATATGAAGAGTTGCAACTCTCCAGAAAATCCTTTAATACGAAAGGAGAAGCTGGGAACATGGTATCATTTCTGCCTCGACCAATGGGCATTACCATCTCACTGCATGTCTGCAAATTAAGAAAATTAATTAAGTATTTATTGCGTATAAATCATAAAACATCATCGTTTTATCTATTTTAAAGACAAAACGATGTCATTTTAAAGGTAATATGCAAATGCCCGGTACACTATTTATGAGACATAGGTTTAAAGAAAGTAACAAATGGTACACTATATTTTGACAGACGACAAAATCCCAAAATATGAGCTTCACATACCTTGGATAAAAGTTCAGTTTCTAACACCAATCAATAGAGGAGTAGTAATTTACATAATTTGGAAGTCAAAGGAATAAAAGTTAACAACTAGGTTATAATTAATTAAGCACTCCCTTCCTTTCTTAAACGAAGGTCTTTTAAATTAAAATTTTTATTTTTAAATAGATGTCGTTCACAAATTTCAATTCAAAATATAAAAATATTTCTAATTTTATCCCTTATCTTACTTTTCCTTAGATGGATGGTATTTATGAAATCATTGGAGTATATAAATATAAATAAGAATTGATTAGTCAACTTAATTGATTTCTTAATTAATATACATTTTCATTACATGACATTTGTTTTATTTATTTATTATTATTATTTTTACAACAAAAAAGACGTTTATTTGAGAACAAATGGAGTATGAATTAAACTTACTTGCCAACCATATCCTATAAGTGTTTCAGTTGGGTAGCTATACATGCTTGTATCGTAGCAAGAATAATTGCCTTGGAGGGAAACAATTCCGGCGAAAACCCGATCCAGAACGCCGGTTCCGGTGGGTGCTTCATCAACCCCTTTGCAGAACTTCGTCACCGGATAACTCGGTGGGATATTATACTGAGCCGTACTTGAATACATCGTGTCCAAGAAATCCTTCAGCTCCGAAGATTTATTCAAAGCCCTAATAAAAATGTACCGTAAAATTAATACACTAATACTCTTGCGGTCTCATATCAAGACCGTATTTCGAATTGTACATAGCATGTGACCCATAAATGTCTCTTTCAATTACACAGAAGGAATATCATTAGTCAACAATATTATTCTAATTAGACCTTAAAATGTGCTTTTCAACTCAATTCACTGTCGAGCATAGCATCATTCAAAGTCAACAAATTGCTGGTCAAAGTATAACATCAAAGTCCTTTTCTTCAATTAAATGTAAAAATCACAGAGGAATTTGGATAACTAACTAAAAGTATCAACATTTTTTGAGGGCATAACAAAAAAGTATCAATCATCTACCGTGTCTTGTACTTTGACTGGCCAGTGACGACGTCGTTTAATAAGTCTTCCACCTAATTTGTATATATTTAACAAAGTATACATTCACTTTCTTCAAAACGAAACTTCTATTTCATCAAAATATTTTAGTTAAATAATACATGAAAAAATTGACAGATTGCACAGGAAAATTGACCGAATATATGAAATGGACGCACGCTACTACAAAAATTGGATTCTGTATCGATCATTCTAAAGCTGATAACAACAAAACCGTTTTTAATTCTGAAAATACAAATTTTCTAAAAACGGTTTTTTTTTTTTATTTTCTTCCTCAAAGGCCGTTTCAGGAAAAAGACTTTCTAAGATGGTTCCTTTAGAAAGATTTTAAAAGGATCATTAATAATAATTAAATAAAATAAAGAAAAACTTACGCGCAAGTCTTGAATTTTTTGCTGAGAATAGAGAGGCCATTGGGTTTGGAAGCAACTTTGTCAATTATAGACCAAGAATCTCGTATAGTTTCGTAACAATTCTGGCTCACCTCCTGTCATTAATTTAAAATAACAAAATAATTATAAATATCCTTTGATTTGCCAAAATTAAGAAATGAATGATTTCCCAAAATCAATTAATCAATAAATAAATCAATGATTTAGTTACTTCATTACTTTAAAATCTTCCGTCACTTTGGAATAATATCCATTTTCTGGAGTGATGTCATCGAAGTAGAGAATTGGAGCCGACGACGCCAAAGCACCCAATGCAATATGAGGATATTTGAGCCGAAACCATGAAGCTAGCACTGCAACCAAAATCAAAATACGGGATAAAACTACAGTTTATTTACGAAATCATATGTCATTATCAGTAAATGAATGGTTTCGTTAGGGAACGATAGTGCCTAGATGAGTGCATACTTCCTCCGTAAGATGCACCGGTGACGATGATCGGAGAATCATGAGCGGAAAATGTTTCCTTCACATGCAACAAAATCTCGGCATAATCGGCAAGAGCTTGAGCAGAGTTAAAATAACCCCGAATATCCTTGTCTTCCATTGTCTTCTTCATCGACCCTAGCGGATTTGATTTCCCATAAAACCTATGCTGCAGCACATAATAATATTTTATATTTATAATACTCCTTACATCGAATTTCGAAACACAACTGTTTATATATAATTAACTACGTCAGCAAAAAGAATAAAGAAATTCTAAGATACAGCTATAATCACGACTCTTTTATTTGTTACGTACCTCCATGTAGACAAGGAGAGCCTTGAAACGGGGAGCATTATCGGTGAGAAAACCGATGATGGGTATGTCTTCGTCGAGGGGTTCTTCGGCTCCGAGGTATGCGAAGATTGGGGAACTAGAATTGGCTCCACCCCAGTGCTTTGAATTGATAACATAATATTGCTGGAACTTGGTGTAACTTTTGGGGTTGAAATTGAAGTGGTCAAGAGTTTGATTGTAGAAATTTGGTCGGAATTCTTCCGATGAAGAAGAAGAAGAAGATACGGTTGAGCCGGCAGGGCGGCCGCGGCGGTCGATCACTCCGAGCCGTGGGATCTTATGGGATTGTGTTGCTGAAGTAGTGATTGATGAGATAAGGAAAAGAAGAAGCAGCGGCCATTGATAATTTTGGAGAGGGAGAGAAGCTGCCATGGCGCAAAGTTTTGAGTTCAGTTTCGATCGCCAGGAGTAGTACTTAAATAACGTACAATTATTCAACGTTACGTGGGAGCAAACAATCAAAAGGATTTTGAACGAATCACCGTTCAACGAAAAAGACCTTCTGTCCAAATTATTTGGTTCTATCATATCTAAAGTATCGAAACTAAGCTATTTTACTTTAAATACTTTAATGAAATGAAGTCATTTTAGAGTGAAACTATATCAGTCTTCTAATTTAAACAGAATATAACAAAATAATAGAATATATCCCTGTTAGTATTTTTCCTATAAATTAATATAACAAGAACGACCCCTTTTTTAAGTCTTCCTTGGAAAATTAAGTTTTGGGTAAATTATATGTACTTGTTTACACTTTCAAACTCCCTGAGATTTATAAATAAAATAAAATAAAAATACTTCCCGTTCTATATAAGGAGTCCACTTTGTAATATTATTTAATTAATGGAACGGATGTAATACTATTTTTCCCATTAACAACGTATTAGTAGGGTTAATGCTTGTTATTGCCAAAATAATAATTTCCCAAATAAAATAGAGTCAAATTTGAATGATTTCAAATAAATTTTTTCTCTAACCGACACATTTTTTGTTTGATGATATCATCCTATACATTAGTGTAACAATTGCTCTTCTCTAGTTTTGTTCAATAATAAAATTTAAAAAAAAAAATCATAGTCAGTCAGAAAAGTAAACACAAACCTTATAAACCTTTATGTCACTAAAAAAGTAAAATAATAATGACTTAGGATCCTCTATTACACTTTCATGTTACACTCCCCATTAAACATCTAAATAACTTATCGTAAATATTATTTTTTATTTTAATTTTTCATCTATGATATTCATTGGTATTCTACCTAATTTTAATATAAATTATTTTATTTTTTACATTAATCTTGTAGTTTAATATAATTTTATGGTATTTTTTTATTTTTTAATCTCAATTAATTAAAATAAATATACCCTACACCAAAATGGGTGAACCCTTAGTCAAAAAATTTATTGTAATACCAATAAATATCATCGGTGAAAAAATTAAAATGAAAAATAATATTTACAATGAGTTATTTAGATGTATAACAATGAGTGTAATAGAAAAATGTAACAGGTATCCTGACCGATAATAATGTAGAATTAATGTTGAAGGGGCATTGGTAATTTTTTTTTTTTTTTCCCAACAACTTTCTAGTTTGTTATTGGTGTGAAAGGCTTCTTCTCATGTCTCAACCATCCCAGCTCATGACCAGCTCTACTTTAAAGCGTGTACAGAAAATATTATTCAATTAAGTGCATTAATTATTATTTTTTTAAAATTCGGCACTATTTCATAGTACTAACAGCTACTACATTTAAGCTATTTTTCGTAAACCTTATTTATCAATGTAATCAAACGAAAGGGATTTGTCTAATTATTAGTTTCACTACTACAAAATAGAGCTTTAACGCCTGCGGATTAACGGCGGAAAATAGAAAACCGCCGTTATAAAAGAAATACGGACTTTCTACGGCGGTTTTAAAACAAACCGCCGTAGAAAGGGACTTTCTACGGCGGTTGGGATAAACCACCGTAGAAAGAGACCT